>JAAAKG020143136.1:0-11435 GCA_010014905.2 Druon quercuslanigerum
ATAAAGAAAAAACTTTTTTAAAGATATTTAATCTTATTTTAAACCTAATTTTTTGCAACAAAAAATATTAACAGAACCTAAAATAGTTATAAAGTTGTCAAATTTTTTACAAATATATACCGATTTCTGGCAATTAGTGCCAAAAAAATAAAGAATTGTGAACTACTTGACTGAATGATAATCTGAAAAATCTTATTATTTTTAAAATTAAAAATATCAAATTTCGAAGAAAAACAATAACATAAGATAATATAACATAACCAAAAACTGTTCCGAATTTTGTTTCTTCTGTTAAATTTAGTAATATTGTTTAAAATAACCGATTATTAATAAAAAATATTGATATAACCTTAAATTGTCTAAAAATTGTAAACGTTTGAACGAAAAACCCTAAAATAATTCTGAATTGTTGAAAAATAAAACATTTTGTTTCAAATTTCTAATTTTAGATTCTAACCTAAATCTTCTAAATCTTCTTCAAATTATAATGGTTCTCATTTCATATTGCCAATATTCAATGTAAAATTTTAATATAACCTAAAATTGTTACAAAATGATTAATTTTCTTAGAAATGTAATGATTTTTTAAAATAAAATTTTATTTTTCGACAAAAAACCGTTGAAGCTTTCAAATTTTATTATTTAAAACAAAAATAATTGTATTTGAACCTAATAATTTTATGTTTAAAATGAGGAATTTTCAAAATTTAAACGACAACATAACCTAAAATTGTTACAAATTAGTGAATCTTCTTTGAAATATACTTTTTTTTTATAAAAAAATTACAAATTTTGACGATTGAAAAAAGAAAGAAATCGAAAATTGATAAAAGATTCTAAATCTTCTTCAAATTAAAATCGTTCTTGTTTCATATTCGAATATTCACTGTCAAATTTCAACGTTACCTAAAATTGTTACAAAATTATTAATTTGCTTAGAAATCTAATGATTTTTTAAATAAAATTTCATTTTTCGACGAAAAACCGTTGAAGCTTTCAAATTTTATTATTTAAAACAAAAATAATTGGATTTCAATATAATAATTTTACATTTAAAATGAAGAATTTTCTAAGTTTAAACGACAACATAACCTAAAATTGTTAAAAAGTTTTAAATCTTCTTTGAAATATAATTTTTTTATACAAAAATTACAAATTTTGACGAAAGGAAAAACAACAGAGAAATCGAAAATTGATAAAAGATTCTAAATCTTCTTCAAATTATAATGGTTCTTATTTTATATTGCCAATATTCAATGTAAAATTTTAATGTAACCTAAAATTGTTAGAAAAGTATGAATCTTCTTCGAAATCTAAAGATTTTTTAAATAAAATTTCATTTTTGGACGAAAAACCGTTAAAGCTTTCAAATTTTATTATGTCAAATAAAAATAATTAGATTTGAATCTAATAATTTTGCAACATAACCTAAATTGTTACAAAGTTGTGAATCTTTGAAGTATAATTTTTTGTATTAAAAATTAAAATTTATGATGAAAAAAAAAACAACAAAAAATTGAAAATTGATCAAAGATTCTAAGTCTTCTTGAAATTTTAAAGCTTTTTGTTTGATATTGTCAATTTTTTATTTAAAATTTGAAAGTAACCTAAAATTGTTACAAAATTATGAATCTTCTTCGAAATCTAATTATTTTTCAACAAAAAATTCAATTTTCGACGAAAAAGAGTTTAAGCTTTTAAATTATATTATTTAAAACCAAAATGATTGGACGTGAATATAAGATTTTATGTATAAAAATACAAATTTCCGAAGTTTAAACGACAACATAACCTAGAATTGTTAAAAAGTTGAGAATCTTCTTTGAAATATAATTTTGTTATAAAAATTACAATTTTTGATGGAAAAAAACAATAATAAATCGAAAACGGATAAAAGATTTAAATTTTTCTTCAAATTATGGTGGTTTTTGTTTTATATTTCCAATTTCCGATGTAAAATTTTAATTTAAGTTAAAATGGTTACAAAATTATGAATCTTCTTCAAAATCTAATGATTTTTTTAAAACATTTCATTTTTAGACGAAAAACCGTGAAAATTTAAAAATTGTTCAAGCATTTCAATTTTATTATTTCAAACCCAAAACATTGGTTAGTTGGTAAAAAAACAAATTTCCGAAGTTTAAACGACAACATAACTCAAAATTGTTAAAAAGTTTTTCAAAATTAAAAATCTTCAAAATATAATGATTTTAATTAAATAATTTTTTGTAAAAATTTCCGATGTTGAAAGACAACATAACCTTAAATTATGCAATGGTTGTAAATCTTCCTTGTAATGCAATTTAACAAAAAAAAAAAACAAATTGTCGACAAAAAAAAAAGACAAAAATCCAACAATTACAAAAGATTCTAAATCATTAAATTATAATGTTTTTTTATATTGCCAATCTTTTATAAAAAATTCGAACGTAGCCAAAAATTGTTTCAAAATTAGTAAAATTCGTCGAAATCTAATTTATTTATAACAAAAATTCCACTTTCCGACGCAAAATCGTGAATAATGTGAAATTGTTTAACTTTATAAATTTAATATTTCAAACAAAAATCATTCGATTAAAATTTAATATTTTTTTGTTTCAAAAATACAAATGTCCGATTTTGAACGACAACATAACCTAAGTTTCTTAAAAGTTGTAAAAGTTCTTTGAAATATAATTTAAAAAAAATTAAAAATACCAATTTCTGACGAAAAGTACTTAAAAAAAAATTAAAAATTGTTCCAAGATTTTAAATCTCTTTTGAATTATAATAGTTTTTGTTTAATATTGTCAATTTTCGATATAGAATTCTAACTTAACCTTCTTTGAAATCTAATATTTTAAGGATAAAAATTACAATTGCCGATGAAAAACGATAACATACTAGAAAATTGTTGGAAAATTTTGGACCTTCGAAATCTAATAATTTGTGAATAAAAAAACCATGTCCATAGTGAAATGCTAACATAACCTAAAATTGTTGAAAATGTTATTTTTTTTGTAAATTCTTAAAATATAGAATAAATATTTTAAATTTAAATTTTTTGAATAGTTTACTATTAAAAAATAAAAAAAATGTCAAATTATTTCAAAGGATTAAACACTTTTTCAAAACATTTCAAGAAATTTCAAAATAATTCAATGGATGTTTAGATATTTCAAGCGATTTCAAAATATTTCAAATATTTAGCGAAATTTCAAAGATTTCACAGTAATTTAGAGTATTTTTATTTTTATATATAAAAAAAACGAAAATTATATTACAACTTGAAACTCTTAAAATTAGGAAAATTCAAGACTTTAAAAAATTAAACAATATTTTTTAAGATTTCTAAAATTATTTTTTGAAATAAAAATAATGATAATTGAAAAAATATATATTTCTGGATACTATTTGTTTTAAAATATTGTTATTTTAAATTGAAAGAAAAATTTTAGAAACTTTAAACACTAACAATAATATTTTTTTGACAAAATTTTTTGATTATTAAATAATTCATAAATTAATAGTTTTTTTTTTAATTCACAAAAATAAAATTTTCGCCACTATAAAATTTTCGAATAATAAAATTCGCAAATTGAAATGAATAAATTTGTTTATAAATATTATTTAACTGTTAAAAATACATCAATAAAATATTTTTATTAAAAAAAAATTTTGAATGCAAGCAATTTTTTTAAATTATTGTTTAAATGAAAAATAATAACTGAAAAATGTGTACCTGGAATTAATATTTTTTAACTATTGTTATTTCAATTAAAAAAAATATTTTTATAAATATTAAATATGTAAAAAAATTGTTTTTTTGTTTAAATTGTTTAAATTTTGGAATTTTCTAGTTCGGATATTTATAATTCGGTAATTTTCTGTTCCGTTTCTAATTGCGTTTTTTCTTGTCAAAATATTCTTAAAAAATAAGCGAAATCTCTTAATATTTCAAAGCTTTCAAACAAATTTAAAAAGATTTGAAGGAAAAAGTATAGAGCTTTTAAAGATTTTAAAATAATTTAGAATATTTCTATCAGTTTCTATTCTTATATAAAAAAAGATAAATGATATTAAAACTTTAAATTTTTAGAATTACGATTTATTTTCTGAAATATTTAGTTTATTTATTATAATGATGGCATTTTTAGTTTTAATTTGATTAATAATTAAATAATTCCGGGAATAAATACTGGATTATGTCAACCTGAATATATGAAATATTTTTAAACAATGAATGAAAATGGCAAAATATTTCAAGAGATTTAACTAAAATTCCAATGCAAATTAGGGAAAAATAAAAAAGGGGACTTTAAGGGGAAGCAGGGGTCAGGCTGTAATTATAAAACATAAATAAAAATATAATTAGATTTAAAAAAATACCTTTAAGGCGGTCAGAAGTAATCGGCAGCAATACTGCAAAACCGGAAATCGAGCGATCGTCAGATAATGCAAATGTCGAATTGCAGGTACCGATAAATTGCTCGAAACTTTTCCACGAACTTGTGGCAAAACGCTCGAGACCATTGAAATATATTCTAGCATTCCCTAAACATAAAAATAATTTTTAAACTAAAAATGGGGTCATGGAATATTGAAAAAGTTCTGGAAAATCCGAAAAAGTTATTGAATTATGAAAAAATGTTTGCTTTTCAACTGGCACCTGATTCAAAGTCTTGATCATTATTTTAAACTATTAAACTAATTTTAAATTTTAGAATTAATATGATTTTTTTTATTGATAACAATAAGATTAAAATTCCCGATTTTTTTACAATTCAATAATTATTGAAAAGCCTTTTTCATGTCCAGGTGGAAATCATTTCTATGAATTTATACGAAAAAATGTATGAATTTCTATGTAAAATTTTGAGATATTGTGTTTTCAAGAAATTTCTTTTTTTTTGAATTAACAAAATTTATAAATTCACAAAATTGTGTCATTACCGACAGTATAAAACCCGAATTTTTAAAATTCCGTAATTACAAATTCCCACTTAATAATTCATTTTAACTTGAAAAATAAAATATAATCACTTCAGATACAAAATATTCAAATCTTATTATTATTATTATTATTATTATTATTATTATTTTGGAAGTTTAAAATGTTGAAAGTTTATTAATTTCGGGAATATTAAGTTTCAGCGAGTTCAAAATTTTGATGACAAAGTTTCGGTAATTATACAATTTCCGCAATTTAACCATTGTTAATAAGTATTTTCAGTAGTCTTATTTTTCTTTGGTAATTTGAATTTTTAATCAATCCTTAATTTTCTAGAAAATATTTAAATTTTCAACCAGAAAATATTAATTTTGAGCCGAAAATGCAATAATTAAATTTTTAATCAGGAAAAAAATTATTTTTAAACCAAAATAAAACAAAAAATGCAACCAAAATAGATGAAATTTTAAACAGGAAGATCAATTTTCTACAAAAAAATTATTTTTGCACAAAATATGAATTTTTAAAGCTACAATTGAATTATCTACTAAAAAAAATACAAATTTTAAACCAAACTGTTAAATTTTTAACTAAAAAAAGATCAGTTTTCTACCAAAAATGGAATAGTTAGATTTTCAGTTAACAAATAATAAATGAAAAAAAAATCAATACAAATGTTAGATTTTCAAACAAAATGATGAATTACCCAGAATAATTTAATTTTCAAATAATAAGTTTAATTTTGAACCACGAAAATTAATCTCTACAAAGAAAACGAGTTTTCAACTGAAAAAAATCACTCTTCAACGAAAAATTGAATAGTTAAATTTCCTGTTAAAAAATTCATGTACAAACAAGCAGATGAAATTTTATGAAAAATTATAAAATATTCAACTGGGATAATTACATTTTTAGATAAAAAAATTATTTTTACAACAAAAAGACAGAATTTTTCAAAAGAATAGTTAAAATGTTAACTGAAATAGTTAAATTTTCAGTAAACAAATTATTTTTAACAAAAGAGTTGAAACTATCAACCAAAAAAATAAATTTTCGTTCTAAAAAATATAAAATCTGAATAAAAAATTTATCATTTAAAATTTCAACAAAACAAGAAGATGAATTTTCAATAAAGAAAATTCATTTTTACAAACAAAAAAAAGAATTTTTAACAAATTACATGAATTTTTGAACAGTTACTTGAACTTTAAACTAAAAAAGACGACTTTTAAACCAAATAGTTAAATTTCGAACTAAGAAGGAATAGTTCAATTTTCATTTTAACCATTAATTTTCAACCAAACTGGTGAATTTTTAACTAAAATTATGCAAAAAAAAAACGATTCAATTTTCAAACAAGAAGATGAATTTTTGACGATGAAAATTTATTTTGAAAGGAAGAACAACGATTTTTAAACAAACTGAATGAATTTTCAAGTTTTTAGTTAAAAATTTTATTATTTGGTTGAAAATTTAACCATATTCTTAAGAAGAAACGCTTTTTGGTTGCAAATGTAAACTGTTTTGTTAATAAATTCGTCTTTTTATTTAAAATTCGTATTTTTCTTTTAAAAAATAAATTGAATCTTTTCTGGATGAAAATTTAACTATTTAAGTTTTTAAAATCAAAATTCATCTGTTGCAAAATCGTCTTTTTAAATAGAAAATTTTTTTCATAGAAACTTATTTCTTGTAAAAAAAGTTGATATATTAATCGTGAAAAGTCAACTGAAATCTTTTTTTTAAAACTTCAATTATTTTTTTGAAAAATTATATTTTTCATTTAAAAATTTATCTGTTTTTTTTTAATTTGGTTGAATCACTTTGTGAAGAAATAATATTTTTTTTTGGTTGAAGATTTATGCTTTTAGTTAAAAATTCATCTCTTTGGTTGAAAGTTTAACGATTTGACTTAAAATTAATCTTTTTCAATTGAAAATTTAACTGTTCAGTGAATAAACCTTTTTTTAAAGTAATTTTTAATTAAAAATTTAACTTGTATATTTTTTTTATATTGATCTTTATCAGTTGGAAATTCGCATTTTCTTGTAAAGAAAAATCATTTTTCGTAGTTTGAAATTTCCTTTTTGTTGGTTAAGAGTGCATAAGTTTCGTGAAAAATTAATTTTTTGCTGAAGTCATACTTTTGTTTTGAAAATTCAATTTTTGAAGAGAAAATTCCTCTTTTTTTTCTTTTTTGCGTAAAAAATCTTTATTTGTTGAAAATTCATCTTTTTTATATACATATTTTTTTGTACGTTAAAAATGTAATTATATTGTTAAAATTCAGGTATTTTGTTAAAAAGCCATCTTTAATTGTAGAAGAGACATTTTTTGTTTAGAATAATTTAATAAAATTGAAAAAATTATATTTGTATATGAAATACAATTGAATTTTCAACCTTAATATATATTAATTTTCAAGAAAAAAGTTAAATACCAAATAAATTGTTTAATTTTTAGCTCAAAAGTTAATATTATTTAGTTATTAGTTATTAGTTAATATTAAACATTAAAGTTAAGTTTCAATAAAATAGTTGAATAAACGAATTTTCTATTAAATAGTTGAATTTTCTACTAAATCGTCAAATTTTTAATCCAGCAAAGTAAATTTAAAAAAAAAAAATTGAATTTTCAACTCAAGAATATGAATTTTCAACACAAAAGTTAATTCTCAAACAAAGCGTTTAATTTTTTAAAAAACTTTTTTGAAGAAACTTATTTTTTGTTTAAAAGTTTATATCTTGATCTTGAAAATTCAACCGGAATATTTTTTGGATGGATATTTAACTATTAAAATTTTAAAAAAAATTTCTATCTGTTGTAAGAGAAATTTTATAATTTTTGGGTGATAATGCAATTATTTGTTAGAGAATTTAAATACTTTGTTACAAATTTATCCTTTTTTAAAAAAATTGCGTTATTTGGCATTGTGAATTAAATTGTGAATTGATATTTTGATTGTGAAAAGTTAACTGGAATCTTTTTTAACAAAAACTTTAATTATTTTTTTGAAAATTTATCTTTTTGATTCAAAAATTTATCTTTTTTAGTAGAAATTTCATTTTTTTTAATAAAAACGCACCTTTTTTGTTTAAAAATTCTTCTTCTTTGCTTTAGTATTCAACTTTTTTTGTGAAAGATTTTGTTGAATCACTTTGTTAAAAAATCTTTTTTTGTAGAAAATTTATACCTTTTTTTTAATTTATCTCTTTTGTTAAAAAGTTAACTAACTACTTGGCTAAGAGTTAAACTACAATGTTAAGAATTTATTTTTATTGATTAAAGACTCATGACCATTTAAAAAAAATTGATCTTTCTTATTTGAAAATTTTTTTGCCGTAAAAAAAATGTCTTGATTTGAAATTTTATTTTCGTTGGACAAAAATGCATCAGTTTCGTCGAAATTTAATTTTATGCTGAAAAGTAAAATTTTTTGTTTGAAAATTTGAAAATTTTCTCTGTAGAGAAAATTCGTTTTTTTTGTTTTAAAATCCATTTTTTTGTATAAAAATACTATTATGTTGAAAATTCAAATATTTGATTAAGAAACCATCTTTTGTAGTAGAAAAAATTTTTTGTTTAGAAATAAATTAATAAATACCATGCAGTTGCATTTTTATAAAAAAAAATTGGATTTTTTTACCAAAAAAGACGAATTAATAAAATGAATTTTAAGTTGAATTTTCAACTAAAAAATCGAATATTTAAATTCTTTTTGGTTGTAGAATTATTTTTTTGTATGTTATAGTAGAAAAGACAATTTTTTGTTTAAAATAAATTAATAAATTTATAATTTTGATATATTTTTATCCGAAATACAGCTGAATTTTAAGCCTAAATATATCATTTTCATCAAAAAAATTAAATTTAAACCAAATTGCTTAATTTTCAACAAGAAAAGCTAATTTTTAACAAAAAAGTACATTTTCAATAAACTTTTTTTAAAGAAGTATAACAATTTGGCTAAAAAGTAATCCTTGTTTATTAACAATATTCGTCTTTATGGAATGAAAATTCAATTTTTTCATAGTAACTTATTTTTTGTTTAAAAAGTCATATCTTGGTCATGAAAATTTTTTTAAACCGAAAGTTCAACTATTTTTAGGTTGGAAATTTATCTTTTTTATTAAAAAATCTATCAGTTTTAGTAAAAATTTCATTTTTTTTAAATGAAGATGCAACTTTCTGTTTAAAAATTCTTCTTCTGTGCTTCAGTATTCAACTTGTTTTTTGAAAGATTTGGTTGAATCACTTTCTTAAAAAATCAAAGGTCAAAGGTTTAACTATTTCGTTGAAAAAAAAATCTTTTTTAAGTAAAAAATTCAAGTATTTGGGTAAAAGTGGAAGTACATTTTTAAAAATTTATTTTTATTTATATAAGAATTATGTCCATTTAAAAAAATTGATCTTTCTTAGTTGAAAATTCTTTTTTCGTAAAAAACTAATTGTCTTGGTTTCAAATTTTATCAGTTTCGTGGAAAATTAATTTTTTAATAAAAAGTAATATTTTTTGTTTGAAAATTTAATTTTTGTAGAGAAAATTCGTCTTTTGGCTTGAAGGTTTAACAATTTAGATAAACTTTAATTTATTTCTTGTGTGAAAAACCTTTAATTGTTGAAAATTCGTCCTTTTATTAAAATTTTTTTTCGTTTAAATATAATCTTTTTTTATTGAAATAGAAACTATAGCACTTTTTTGTGGTGCAATTAATTTTTTTTTAGATTGAAAATTCAACTATTATGTTAAAAATTGAATTATTTTGTTAAAAATCCACGTATTTTGTTTAAAAAAAAGTGTTTTTTGTGTAAAGTTTTAATTTATTTTAAAGTTAAAATTTCTCGTTAAATAATAATTTTATTTTTGAAGCTTCCTCGTTTTAACTAAAAATTAACTTAATTGGTTAAAAATTCAATTTTTTAATAAAAGTCGAATTACTCCATTTCTGGTTAAAATTTTACATTTTTTACTTGAAAATTCTTCTTTTTTGGTGTAATTTAATCTTCCTTATGAAAAATTCAATTATTCCAGATAAAAATTCAACTCTCTGGTTTAAGATTCAACTGTTCCAGTTAAATATTTCCACTTTTATTTAAAAATTCAACACTTTGTTTTAAAATGTAACTATTTTTTTTAAGTTAGTTTTTTATTGTTGAGAGTTATTTTTTAAAAGTATTTTTTGAACTAAAAATTTAAATTATTCCAATTAAAGATGCATCTGTTTGGTTAAACATTAATTTTTAAAAAATTAAAATGTTGCTATTCCATTTTAGGTTCAAAATTATTATTATTTTAGTTCAAATTTAACTATTTGGTTGAAAATTTGATATTTTTCATTTAAAAATGAAATTATTTGTTTGAAAGTTTATGTACTTTGTGGAAAATTCTTCTGTTTTTGTAGAAAATGCAACTATTTCGTTGAAAATCAAGTATTTTATTTAAAAACCTAATTTTTCTGGTAGAAAATTATCTTTTTCTTTGAAAGTTAATCTTCTTCATTTAAATTTCTTCTATTCGGGTAAAAATTATATAATTCCGGTCAAATATTTAAAATTTAACTTACAAATTTAACATTTTGTTTGAAAATGTAACTATTTTGTTCAGATATTTTTTTTGAGAATTATTTTTTTAAATTATTTTTTTAAAACTTATAATATTACTATTTTATTACCCGATTTTATTTTAAAAAATCGTGTTTTTTCTGTAGACATTTATCTTTTTCTTCGAAAGATAATCATTTTCCTTAAAAATTCTTCCTTTCGGTTAAACATTTAAGTATTCCAGTTAAATATTTACAATTTTTTTCATTTAACTATTTTTCAATTAAAAGATTCTTTATTCAAATGTTCAATAATTTAAATAAAAGAATCAAGCTAATGAACTTTAAAAGTTTTAAAAAGTAAATTATTTTAAGTAATTTTAAGCTAGACGTATTAAAATTGAAAAATAAAAAATAATATAAAAATAATAAAATAATAAAATAATTGAAAAAATAAGCAACCTTGAAAAGATTTTAAATATTATTTCAAGATTTAAATATATTTTAAAATGATCTGGAGTACCGAGATTTTTGCAGATGCCAAGCAAAAAACTTAGAAGCTTTTTAAGAATTTTATAAGGCTTCAAAAAAGTATAAAAACATTTTCTTAAGATTCTTAGAAAAATTGAAAATTATTTTTCATTTTGAAAAAGATTTTAGGAATTTTTTTTTAATTTGCAGGATTTTCAAAAAACTGTAGGAAAAATCGAATCATTTTAAAATATATTTAGAAGTTCTGAGAAAAAAAGGTTAACACACTTCGTTTAAATTCCTTGAAATCATTTCAAGTTTTTCATTAATATTGAATCTTTTGAAAACTCCTAAATATCTCTTAAAATTACTCAAATTTCAAATTAAATTTGTTAAAAATTAAATAATTTAGACTTAAAAAACATTTTAGATTCAATAGCACGTTTACATTTTTGAATGGCCAAAACAAAATTAATAGAAATAATTTATTAATA
>JAAAKG020143137.1:0-11434 GCA_010014905.2 Druon quercuslanigerum
CCTCACACTACTCCCCTCCCTACCGAGTGAGTCACGCCTACCCCGAAAGGGAAACGGCTTAATGGTGTAATAATAGCCTAAAAAATCCTAAAGCAAAATTGTGCCGTTTTGCCCCTTGTTTCCTATGAACTTAAAAATATTCGTAAATCAAATTTTCAAGGTCGATTCGAAAAAATAATTACCAAAATGCCAAAAATAGCAAGTATTGGTAATTTTTCGAAAACATTCCCCTTAGTATAATTTTAATATTAATTATAACAATAAATATAAAAGATAATTTGATGAAAATAATCCAAATATATTAGTATCGTATATTATTAGAATCTTCGATCGATTGACATTTCTTTCAATAAATTTATTCGTATATTGTTGCGTTCTGAAATTTGATATAAAATATCAAATAAAAAAGTTTTGACTATTTTTTGTTTAGTAAAATTCAAATATTTCGTAATAAAATGTATAGAAATAAGTATTATATTATTATATATAATACTTTTTTTGTAGTTACTGGCAAAAGTAAAAATGTTTGGATACACTTCCGAAAAGGTAGTACCTCCGATTTTGTTTAAACTCCTTATACTAATGTATATTGACGCGCAAATTACGAATATTATGGTGAAAATTAGCGGAAATTTGATTTTTATGGTGTAACCATAAGAAACCCATAAAAACCATGGTTTTTTGCGCTTGTCTAAGTTAATATGCAAATTTTCAAAAAATGATTCAAACAAAAGTTGTAGATCGAAGTAAAATAGACATTTCTTGTCAGAAGAATTTTTTCTACGACTGAGAGTTTCCAAGAAAATTAGAGATACATCGATTTCCGGTCACAGGGGTGCCTTTGCACCACCAGGAGCCGTTGGAAAATGGGTAGTGGGGACCTTACTTTATTTCTGTAACCAGTCAAAGAAGTGCCTTCCCGAAATCACAAGTGACACAACAGTTTTTCCTCTCCCTGGTTCTCGACTAAACAATAAAGAGAATATAAAGTAGGGAAAAAGTATATCCATCGCTAAAACAACGAAATTCCCGATCCTAAATAAAATGCCCGAGTTTCTCTCTGTTTTTTTTGTCCCGTGGAATAAAATTCCCTGGGTTTTCCAGATTTCCCGGTCTGCTAGACATCCTGTTTAATCACAGTCTCGAGTATAGAAATTACAAATTTTCTACAACTTCCTTACCAGATTATTTTTTTAGAATTAACTTTAGCCATAACAGGAACATACCTGAAACAAATAAAAATAATGGATTATAAATTGGCATTTTCATAAACATTATGAGTACTAAGCAAAATCTGTAATTAATCTGCAGTGCAGAAAGTGACATTTTTAATTTTATAACTTTTAAAATGTGCAACTATTGACCGAGCGTTAAGGGTATTTTACTCTATAAATCGGAATTTTTGACGATTTTAATTATTTATATATTGATGAAATATTTCACTACTGAAATAGTTAAGGTTTTAGTTAATGACATTAGAAACTATTAAAACAGTACACACATTACAAGTTTATTGTATCTTACTTCATTCATAAACAATTACAATGTGTCCGCTAATGTTTATATTAGAATTTTACTAATTCAGTTTTCACGAATAAATTCTAAATTATTATGTTTTTTTTAAGAAGAAAAGCTCATAAATTTCATGTATCTGCAATAAATTATTTGGCCTCGGAAAATGCGTTTCCGATCTGATGCTCAATATCTGTCGAATATATATGAACGAACCCCGATATGCCACAACCTTTTTCGCGGGAATTGAAACTGCACAGCGACTGTGACTATTCGCCGTTATCGAGAACAAAATATACACAGTAAAAAGTGTTTGGGATTTAACCTGTTGTAGTATTTCAATACGTGTATTGTAAATATTTTAAAAGCGGGAAATCTAGCGGATGTAATTAACCCTATATTTTAATAAGACGATTCTAAAATTGTATCTTACAAAATACAACATAAATTAAAATTCCAACATACATTTTCAACAGTGTGCCGGTCCAGATTCTTTCTACTAAATTATTTGAGATTCAAAAGACACTACAAATATTTCAATGTCGAAGAGTTCTGGATATTCTTTCATTGACTTAAATTGCGTTTTTTCAGTAAAACGATTTATAATCATTTTAGTTTCCTGAAAGTAAATCAATTTACAGCTAGGGCATTACAATAAAACGTCAACGATCAAACATTAACTCTGCCATTCTAGACTCTAAAGCTCAATTATTTATCAATTTTGTTTCCTTGCAAAGTTGAAATCTTTGAAAATTATATGTTTGCAAATTTAGTCGAAATATTTAAATTTAAGAAAGAAGGTGTTATATATTATAATTAGCTTCGCCATATATTTTTTATACAAAGGAAGCATGTCGGATCAAGTTCTCAAATAAAGTGAATGTTCTGCATATGGCAGCTTGTAAATCCATCAACTTCATTGTGCAGCGTTTTATGTGTTCAATATGGAAAAACATAGACTAACGACCGATATTGATCGTGAAACATAGAGGCTACAAAGTGTATCACTTTAACACATACACAACTGTGAAATTAAGATTGAATGATTAAAACATAATTGTGTTGTAAGCGTCGAGATATGATTGTAGAGTACAATTTTAAAATCAACGTAAAATCAACGTTAAACCAACGCAATAAACGTTTCAGAGGTATACAAATAACATTTATTCCATCCTGTTATGATACAGATCATTCCCATATAAAAGCAATTGTTTCTAAATTATAGGACTCTTTTTACAACAAAAAATTTAATCAATTTTTGCAATTTTCCTGACTGTAACTTCAAAAATAAGAATCAGAACTTATATACTGTAAAGCTTCATACTGATATTCTCTCAAACTGATTGTCAAATAATGACATATATTTCATGCATCATACGATATTTAATTTTCATTTCTTATGTAAGTAGCTTTATTTTGTTCATTTTCAAGAATAATTTATCTTGAGAAAATTGATTAGAATTTCACGTTATAATTCAAGATACGTAAAATCGGACAAAATAGTTATTTATTGAAGGCTTTATTTATTTATTGAATTATTGTAAATAAAGAAATTCATTTTTTCAAGACCAAAAATGTTACATTGTTTCAAACAAAGTTCACTTTACACGCAAGAATTTTCCGAAAGACGCTCATTTCTAATCCTGCACTTTTAAACGATTTTAAGTTGTAACTTAATAATTTTAAATGTTTCAATTTGAAATTCGTGTATACATATAGCTTTAAATTTTAATTTGTTCAATATACTGAATACTACAAATTTAAAATGTTTCAACCATAAAAGTCGATAAGAGCCTTAATAATTAAGGCTTGCACATTTTGAGATTGCGATTATCCCCTTGAAGAACATCGTAACATAAAAAAACACCTTTCTTTTAGCAACTTCTGATGTATATAATTTTTATAATGTATACAGAAAAATATTAATTATTTTCATCTGTAAATTTTCAATGTTGTAATCTGTTTTGTGGGCTAAACAGCTCATTATATTATCAGGAAATCAAATTAAAAACAATCAAATTTTATAATTTGGTTAATTTTTACTTCTATCCACTACAAAACACTTACCAGATGCAAGAAACATGTTTCAATTTTAAAGGTTATAAATTACTATCGTGAAAAATAAAAAAAATCTTTTAAGACATTTTAATGATGAACCAAAAAATGTGTATACTACACTCTGAAAGCAACTTTAATGCGTCGCATTAAACATGTATTTTCAAAAGCTAACACAGACTAACAGAAAGAAATTGACCCATTGAATTGCAATAAAAATTCAAAACGGCATATTTTCACATTTTTTTTTAATTTAAGCAATTAGAAAACTGCAGTCAAAAAAGTGTTCCCAATTTTTTTGCGGATTTTATTCAATTATTTCGTTAGGGATAGTCCCTATTTAATTCACCTCGCTTTCAGTGACCAAGGTCGAATTTTCAAATAAAACAGATTAAAACTTAACCAAACATAGACTGCTGTCCCAAAATCCAAGGTCAAGAACAGCATAATCGATTTTTCACTATAGAAGTATTTTTTAAATTCATTAGAAGTGACTTTACTTGGCTATACTAATTTATGGTACAAAAGACAATTGAAGACGAGTCAACAGCTGATTTGGTCAGATTCGAGTGGCAGCTACAAAGTGGCTAATAAACAAGTAGTATATATAAGCACATATAAGCACTAAGTATACGCGTTCGCGCAAAAGTACCTCGTGTGCCCAACTGGCAACGTCTCCTAATTCCCCCCGCCTTCGTTTCGGAACAACACTGTCGTAAAGCGCTCGTTGTCAATTATAATAATTGCTTTTAAATTCTTCATCCGTCATGTTTATTCGCAATACGACATTTTGACGTGTTTATCATTAATTTCCATAAAATTCCAAGCGGTTTGTTGGGATAAATACGTGTGCGTGAGAAGGGAGGGGAGTCTCCCAATTCTATAATAGCGAAAAACTACAGAAAATGTCCGAAAACGGGCCACATTTGGGTAGAAGAAAGGCCTAAAGCCCCAAAAAATGGGTCCCGTGGTTTAGGACCCCCCCCCCCCCCCCCAAACACAGAGTCTAAACATTAAACTGAAGAGTATAAGTTTCAATAAGTAACGTATTAAAAATAAACCAATAACAAATGTTTGAATCGTTTGTAAATAAAATTTTAATAGATTTCAAAGTCTCTCTCACAGCTTTCGTATTTCTTTTTGATTGAATACAGCTGCTTCTCAGATCGAGGTTTCCTCTCAACTGTCTCGAAAACCTGGTAAGATAGAGTATTTTTATTTCTTCAAGCAGATTCGTAAAGATTATTAATCTACTTGAAAACAACTTACGAAAAATACTTTTCTTCTTTCAAGGGTAAAGTCAGTGTATAAATATTCAATTTTGCCAACAAAAAAAATTATATATTTTTCAAAACAATGTTGATAAGTAAGGTAAAATATCTGAATAAATAGTAGAAGAACCTAAGCAAATTGAAGAACAATCAGATTATCCTCCCTCTGATTCTTGACTAAACAATGAAAAGAAGATGAAGAAGAAACCAATTAAATTTTGTGATAGAAGAAAAAATTCTCGATTCTGATTAAAATCCCCTGGTTTCTTCTGGATAAATAAAATTTCCATTTTCTCAGGCAAAAAATACCATTTTCTCAGACCATAAACATTGTTCTTAATTGTTATGAAGACTTTGAAATGATATAATTATTCCCAATGATTTCCAGTTCGAATTCGTATTCTTAGTTCTCGTCTACTTTCCGGTTAGTAGAAACCCTAATTATCATATTCTTGTTTTTATCTAATGCAAGGTGTTTTTGTTTTTTTCGTAAAATGAGACGATCGTTTACACCGGAGGGCATTACTAGCCACATTCCATCACTTTATTCTGATTTGGTTAGCAATGACGTACTTTTTTAACGGAACCTAACCGCACGTGCGCCTAATTAGCTTTCGTCCTCCCTTTGAAATGTAACTGCAATCCTGTGGCCTCCGATAATCAATAATGTTATTACACACTGCACGCGTACATGTTAAGCGAAAAATTAATATCAATGATAAGTTCCACAATTTTTATTCGTTTTAAATAAATGCTGAGAGATTTTCTTTAAAAGTTTAATAAATAAACTATCAAATAAAACTGGAAAGTTCTCTTGTGTGATGCAGAAAATGCTGTAGTTCAATTAAGTCTCGAATTACGTCTCACTTATATTATTACCGATTTTCTTTCCCTCATAATTAAGTTTAAATACTAAACATTTGAGCGTATTTTCAGAAAACATTTTAAAGTCCAACCTTTCGCGAGAATTATTATCAATTAAATAGTGAACAAATTTTAACAGAAATCAATTTAAAAAATTCTACTTTTATTAAAAGACTTTCAATATTCATCTTATCCAACGCACTTTAAAGTTTAAATCGAAATTGAATATCACCAACCCTATGATTTTCAATGGAAAGAATTCGAGGCACAAGACCCATGGACGTGTCTCTTCGAGCCTATAGAATAGTCGCAAGTACAATGAACTTGTTCCGAAAAAATCAAGACGACCCATGACTCAAGCCACATTTTCGTGCGATATGCTAAAAAAGGTTCTGCGCCTCTTATTTCATTTAAATTTTCGCTTACAGTAAGCAGTATGCATGGAAAATAATAATGAGTACAATTCATTGCCCATTTTACGTCCAATTTAGAGAATATCACATTAATGGTTTTCTAAAATGTCTCTTCTCTCCTAAATTATGGGAATGATTTAAGTACAGACTTCACACTCGTTCCCATATTGCTTTTTTGTCTACATGGGAACTGAATTAGTAAAACACAATAATAAAACCCAATAAGAAAATGGAAACATGTTTCGTTGAAAGTTAATTGTATATAATTGAAAAGTGTACTGTTATATTTTTGATTCAGAATTCATATTTTTTTGTTACCGATTCTATTCTAACGTTGAAGACTTAATTATTTTGTTGAAAATTCTTTTCGTTTATTGAAAATTATTTTTTTTAATTGAAAATTTAACAACTCTATTTGCAGTTAAAAATTGATCGTTTCAAGTTGAAAATCCAATTATTTGATGGAAAATTCAACTGTTGTGTTGAAAATACATCATCTTTTGGGGTTAAAAATTATATTCTTTTAGCATAAATTCTATAACTTTCATAGCAAAATAAAATATTTAGTTAAAAATGAAGTTTTTGATAGTATAATAAACTAATAAATAAACTATTTAGTTAAAAACGAACTTTTTGGTTGAAAATTTGATCTGAAATTCAACTATAAATTTTGTTTAAAATTCGTCTTTTTGGTCAAATTGAACTTTTATTATTTAAAATTAAAGCCTCATCTTGGTTGAAATATCAACGATTATATTTTTTATTAAGAATAAATGTTTTTGTTTAAAATTTTGACTACTTGGTTGAAGGCTAAACTTCTTTGTTCAATTCTTGTGTGAAGAATTTAGCCGTAAATTTAACTATTTTGTTAAAAATGCAATTATTTTGTTCAAACTTCAACTGAAGTGTTAAGAATACAAATTCACTGCAGGTAATAAAACCCAAAAAATATTTTTACAAGCACTTTGACGTTTAAAGTTTAAATGCCAGAGAATTTGAGATCTTGGACCTCGGATATCTGAGCACAGGTCTGACACAAAAGAATCTTTTCTTAAGATTTTTGTCATAGTGTGCGGAAGGTCATGGGCAACAGTGACAGCTGGTCGAATTCGAAGCACCAGGTATGCGGAAGAAGGTATCTATTGTCCGTAATAATTGTAGTCACCCAAGTACCAAAAAGAATGTGCGGGCAAGAGGAGTTTTTTCAAAAACTGAAAAATGAATCAACTCTATTTCTATTTCACGTGCCACAGCGATACTCGCGCAGACAGTTTGAAATGTTGAAATTCAGACTGTGGTCGAAATTCTGAACGTTCAAATGAACGAAAATTTTTATTGATGGCTTTGCAAACCAGGAAAACTGCTAAAATGTTTGTTAATTTATACTGGAAATAATTTGTTATAGAAAAAGAATTATAATACATAATTTAAATTGTAGTTGGGAAAACATTTGTGGGCAAAATAGAAATGTCAAAAAATATTTCGTTTATTTGAACTATCAGAACTTCAGGTACGTAAATTCAGATCTCGCTCAACGTAAACGAAATTTTATAATACAAAGAAACTACGTTCAATGAGCTTCTCTTCTCTAGTATTTCCCGGTCAATAGTGACTACAAAAAAATCCAAGACTAGTGCTTTAGCTTAGCTTAGGATTCACAACAGCTTAAAGGCAGGATTAAAATACATCAGAATAAAATAGAACTAGGTGCTGTGTCCAAACGAAATTAGGTATTGCCTTGGGTTAAGCCTTTAAGGGGAAACGATAGGTTTGGTTGGGCACATAAATGACTGCAGCCACATCTATAAGAAAATCGGAAATAATCTAGTGCCCCCTGGAAATTATAAATACAAACTCGAACCCGAAAATCTGTTGGTAATTTTTTTGACCTGTTAGAGAGAGAGAAACATAGCAACGTGAGAGCCAGGCAATCTTTAGTCATTTTTATTGCACCCTTGCGTTTGTTTTGAGTTCCCGTTTCTCGGCTTACCTGCTCAGCTGAAGGGAAATATAGAAAATTGACAAATATTTCGTCTACACAATCTCCATGAGAAATAATGTATTCGCATAAAAAAAAAAACAAAAAAAAATAAAATAAAATTCGTAAACTTGCAATAAAATAAGGTTTCCAGATACCTTTCTAAAAATGTTTCATTTGCGAAAAGTTAAATTTTCAATAAAATAATTAAATTTTTAACAAAATAGTCGAATTTTGAACGAAATGAATGAATTTTCAACTAAATTGATGAATCGACAAGCCAGAAAATAAATTAATAAGTAGGTCAACTTACAACCAAAAGACACAAATTTTCAATCTGGAAGACGAGTTTTCTACAAAGCAGTTGAATGTTCAACCTTCTCTATCAAAAAGTGAAACTTTTAACAAAATCATTTAATTTCCAAACAAACAGAAAAATTTTCAATACAAATAATGAATCTTCAAAAACAAATTTAATACAATAGCTCAACCCAGAAATTATCTTTTTTAAGCAAAAAAAAATGAATTTTCAACATATAAAGATTTTTCAGTCAATAAGAAAAAAAATTAATTGAAGTTTCAAGTAAAAGACGGATTGTTTTGTAAATCAGTTGCATTTTCAACCCGAAACTATTAATTTACCACCAAAAGAGTTAATCTTTAATCAAACAGTTGCAGTTTTAACCAGCAAAAGAAGAAATTTCGACATTGACATTGTTCAAGTTAAAAACTGTATTGAAATCATTTTTTTTAAACGAATTTTTAACGAAATAGTTAAATTTTTAATTAAAGCTTTGAAACTTGAAAAAAAAACTTTTTAACGAAGTGGTTCAACTTTTACCCATTACACAGGAGGGCTGGAAGGCACCTCTGTGACTGGTCACAGAATCAATGTGGGTGAAGACTTTACGCCTTTCCAAAATCTCGTGGGATCATATTGTTTATAATTTTCAGGACTTCATTTAACATTTATAAAAGACAATCGAAAGATTTTTACTGAAACCTAACGTATCCCATAGTATGATAAATAAAAAATTTTAATAATGTGAAACATTTGTATTACGTTTAAGTAGGTTATTCGGGGATTTTTAATCTCTTCACAAATGCTTGTTTTATAGAATAGAAATATCGAAGAGGTATATATCTAGGGCAGGGTAATCATAAATTCGCCCACAATCCATGAGACCAGTACATAAAGGCGTGCGGGCGGTTGTCGTTTCCTCTACGGCTACCTGGGTGGGTACCCTTGCCCTTCCAGTGTACATGCAACGACAACTACTTGGAAATAAAACCTAAGCATGCACAATATTAGACCACCAAATAAAAATTAATAGTTGTTAAAATTACCTCAATTAACAAATTCACTATTTGGCTATTTCTGGAGGTACAAACTTGATTTTTTCGGTGCAATTATCTGTAAATAACTAACTTCTAAATGTTAAAGATCATTTTGAGGGCAATAAACAATTTATTATTGCAAACAACAATTGTTTTAACAAATTTTTATCAATTGATTTAGTTATAAATAAAATACCGTTTTTTTCACGGCATTAACAACCAGTTATTTAGCAATGATTTTTTGCTATGAATCGATAACGTTTGACAATTGTTTAACAAATTCATTCGGAAGCACATTAACGAACATTATGCATTGTTTTTGTTGCTTAAGCAATTTGTTTATAAAAGTTAATTAAAAATATTATTTTAACACATAAAAAGCAAAATGGTAAGTCTTCAATCACAAAAATGTATTTTTAAACAAAGCTAAAATTATTAAAAATTTAACCAAATAATTGACTTTTTAACCGAAAAGCTTAATTTTTAACAAAATGCATTAATTTTAACATAAATATTTTAAACGAAGAAATTTGTAACCTAATAAGAGAAATTTTCAGACAAAGAAATTAAACAAATCGAGTAAGTAGAAGATATATTTAGAATTTTGGAAAAGAATCGAAAACAATTTAAGAATTGAAAAAAGCTCCAAACATTTGAAAGAAAATGTACATTTTTGCAGGTTGTTAACACATAATTTAGAAGCTTTCTAAGCATTTCCAAAGGTTTGAAAGTTTTGAAAGGAATAAAAAATTGTTGTCAAAATTCCTCGGAAAGCTAAAAATGTTTAAAAAAATTTTTGAATATTTTTAAAAAATGACAAAACTTAAAAAATATATTCTAGAAGCTTTTGGAAATTTTTTATTTTTGCAGGATTTAAAAAATTTGTGGGAAAAAAATCGAGTTCCAATATAATAATTGCATTAGATTCCTGGAAAATGGTTTATCAATATTTTGAAACAAATTTTTAAGAGAATGTATTCAAATGACATCTTTCCTCCTTTTTTGAAAGATATTGTTTTTTTAATTGAAAATTATATAAATATATTTTCAATTAATTTTAGAACCTAAAACAATTACATACTATCGACTTTAATGTAAATTAAATAGTCTTCTATACTATCTTATGAAAATATTTAAAAAGATTTTATAATAAATTTGGACGTCTAAAATAATATTTTCAGCTTAAAATTGCTTCAAATTATATAATTTGACAATTTTATAATTTTGGGATTGATTCTTTAATGCAACATTTTGTGTCATTTTTTTTTTCTTTATTGATTAAAAAATCTTTCTTGATTAAAAATTCAACTCTTTTTTTAAAATTAGCATTATTCCGTTAAGGTTTAAGTTAATAAAAAGAAAACGGAAATGCCAGTAATAAAGCTTCTTTTATGGTTGAAGATACGCCTTTGTTATTAAAAATTGAGTTTTGTTGTTCAACAGAATTTTTTTAACCAAAAATTTAACTCTACAATTTTTGGTTTCAAATAACCTTTTTTTTTATTCTTTTTTGGTAGAAATTCGACTTCCTTGTTAAAAATGTATCACTTCGGTTGAAAATTTGAATATTCCAAATCAAGATTCACTATTTTAGCAGAAAATCCATATTTTTGGCTTAAAATTCAAGTATTACAGTTAGAAGACGCATAATTCGAGATGAAAAATCATCACTTTGATTGAAAATGTAAGCATTTTTTTAAAATAAGTTTTTGTTTGTTGCGACTAATTTTTTTGAACTAAAAATGTAACTATTCCAATTGCCTATTCCATTATTTTAATTTAAAATTTAGTTGTTTCGTCAACGGCACGAAATCCATGTGTTGAAAAGTGTGAATTTGTTAATCTATTATTCGTAAAAATTTTGCATTATATTTTAATTGTTGATCTTAGGTTTATTGACCAAGAAATATTTTATTAATAATTTTAGATGTTAATTTTGTTTGTCTACTGGTCTATAGCAATATTATTAAAATATTGATAAATCTTAAGATTGTGAAAAAAAT
>JAAAKG020143139.1:0-11434 GCA_010014905.2 Druon quercuslanigerum
CCTCACTGTTTACGTTTCTACCCCCCGCCCCGCAATTAGTCCAAGGCCATTTGAAGGCAATTCCCGACAGTTGACTGAAAGCGAGAGTTTAGTGTAGTATTTTTTTTTTAGGACGGTTTTTTCGTGAAGTTGTAGTTGCTGCAGCCGTAGAAATGTTTCGTCTGACAACAGCCGATCGCTACTACTTGCACAGGCGAGATGTTACTAGATTCATAACGGGCACTTGCCAATTGAACCACTTATAAAGAGAATGCTGTGAAAGAATATATATTTAACAAAGAATAAACGAAAAAATCGTCACAAAACAAACAATGAAATTATTAAAAAAATGGAAAAAATTTCTAAATAATAAAGCAGAAAACTCATACATTTTTACGATACCAATACAAAAGCGAATTAATGAAAAAAGGCGTTATAATAATTTCCAAAATTAATAGTTAAAATTATGTCAAGATAAATACATTTTTATTATATTTAAATTTTTCAAATTCAAATAATTTTAACTACAACAGGAACGTTCTCTCTTTACTTCCGTTTCATAGAGTTTTTGTAAACGTCTAGGTGGTCGTCAAAAATTTCTTATTCGGAGAAATTTGGGTTGATAATTGGTTTATTTTCACTTAGTTAATTATTTTTTGTTTTTCTTTTTTTAGTTCTTCTTTCTGTAATGGTTTTGTCAAAATTAGTGAGTTTTCTGCCCATTATTCATAAAGTTTTTACTTCTTTTAGTTTTTTAATGGAGAGACTTTTAAAAAATATGTTTTTATTTATATTCAAGAAGACAGGCAGGATTTTAAAAATATATATATATTTTAAATGTGTTTTTATCAAATGTATAATTATTATTATATATACCATTCAGCCATATCTATTGCGGTGTATGCGTGACACACTCGGATAGATATTAAAATTATTTAGTTATTTATTTTTTAATTTATTTAATTTTTACTTATTTATTTAATTGCAAAAAACTTCAAACTGGGGATTTTTCAAATTTTTAAATTTTTTTCAAAGTTCTCAGTTTTTGAATCGAAATTTTTTTATAATTCTAATTCTAACGAATACATAGAAAAATAGGACATCCTTTATTTTTTTTTTTTAATAATTTGTTCATGACACACAGGTACAGAGAAATAGTTCTTGATTATAACTTATACAAACCCCTATTTTTGATATTCATCTGGCAATCTTTAGGATATTCGGCAATAATATCAGATATGAGGTTTGAAAATCTCCTTATTATTTTTGCAATTCAAACCCTAGCAATCGACGGATTACAAAGACAATGCGATATTTCAGCGTCGAAGGTAAGAAGTTAAATGCTTCTAATCAATAGAAACCTGCAGGGCTTCATGATAATGTCTCTATACCATAGTCACTATACCATGGTTTTTTCCAGGAAACGTAATTGTCGCCTGGCATATTTAATTCTCCGTAAGTCATAGCTTCATAAATCTTGCAAACTTTAATCGTTCCATTACACGAAACATGAGAATACATTTTCTAAAAGAAAATTACCCCTACGATTCTGATTTATTATGCATTATTTCAATCTACACCTTCCTTATCCTTCTCAGTCGCTTTCAAATTTTCAAGCCATGGACTTCTTTGACAATCGTTATTTCAGACTAAATAAAGTCTCAACATCTGTTATTGGCCAATGGCCCTATCAATCCAGAAAGAAACATATTATCATTCCGACTTTTATTCTTATTTCGAATATTTCTCTTATAATAGGAGCGGTAATATTTTCAGATTTACTTTGATATATTTAGTTGGTATAATTTATATTTGTCGTTATGTATACTAAAAGAAACTTGGCATAGCAGCCCCACAGGCTTACGGTTTTAATTATTTAATTTCTATTGTTATTTGCTGTTATGTATGTTCCATAAATTTCTGCTGTTTTTGACCCTTATATTATCCAACCAAATTTAAAAGAATTAGATAGAATATATTCTAATAAATCACAGTGCTCCTCAAGGATCGATAAGTTCGATTACAATGGATCCAAAAGCTGTTTGAATAGGTTTTTAGATAACTATTTATCGTTGCCAAAACCACTTAAATTGAAATCGTAGCTGATGAGAATGAATTTGTGACGGTTTAAAATTTATTTTGTACTTTTCAACTCTCAATTAAAACTATTTTTTTCTTTACGTCCTTTATTCATGTATCTAGATATACTCCGATGAGAGTTCTACCAATTGTCTCTTCTGCTTGCTCTGACCATAAGCCTAGTCCATTGTTATCTAAAAATCATACAGAATCCTTATATGTGTTAGGAGGACATGAATTTACAATGTCACCGAAATTTGCAGGCTTTCAAAAGCATTAGTGATTAAGGCAAAACAGAATCTATATCTACAAGAAGCAGTTAACCCTTTAACCGCCAGGCCTAATCTCATATAATAAAAATTCGGGTAAAAAGTTCAGAAATGTTGTATAGTCATTTTCGGATCGATTTTTAAATTTTTATAATTTTCTCGGTTCCTATTGAGTGAACGATAATGCGTAACCTCAAGAGATGCAAAATAGGCTACTTTGGTCTAATGCATGTATTTATGATATATAATTCTGAGCTTGTTACCTAAAAATGACAAAAATCGGATTTTATGATGTCCGTCTGTAGACGGTCTTAAGTGATTAAGGGTTAACCATTTTGTCCATGGTCTCGAAACCAGGTATTTCTGGGACGATAACTTTATCCGATTACCTTTAAAATTTTCGACATGTATTTCCCTTGAAAATTTCTCCATGATAGTTTTTCGGGATAACTTTCAACTTTGGTGGCTACATTGATACCTTTTCTCGACCCATCAGAGGAACTATAACATCCGAGAATAAATTACATTACTACTATGACCTGCATCAGTTACCACATTATCATATGACTCAACACAATTTCTTAGGTCTCCTAATGCAATAAAACAGCAGGGACTAGGATAAGTTAAGTGGCAGTTTGTCGGCCATTTATCATGAGTACAAGTTTCAAATCTAAAGCAGCAGATCACATTGTGACTCAATGCCCAACATTAGCAATGTACGCAAACAGCATGAATTCTTATAAAATCCATAACGGCAAAAAAATAATAAAAATTTAATGATCAAAACTGGCAAAAATTATTCCTTAATAACATTGAAGGAGATCTTCCACTCGCCTGGTTGACCAAATGATAGTTCCAAAATTTTCACTTCCGTCCTATGGTAGCGCCTCTAATGGAAATAGCAGGAGAACAAGGTGGCGTATTGGCGAAGGAAAACAAGATGGGTAAAAGATAGAGGGCAAAACAAGCTGGTGGAAGGACATGGTATGGGACGGTTCAGTATGGTGGAGAAGATCGGACACCTACTGGTGCTAGTAGGTGAACTCACGTGAAAACCGTCAACTTCTGTTGATAGTCGTTCAAGAACTTCTGTTAACGAAAGTAGGGAAAAACCGCCAACATCTGTTGATGGCAGATATTGAAGGCTGTCAACTTATGCTGAAAATTTCTTACATAATCCTGTTATCAAATACCTGAGAAAAACCGCCGTTGGTGAAATCAATCTTAGCTTCTGCTGATGACCCGGTGACGGGCGTCTCCGGAACCTGCGCCAGGCTTTTCTCTTCAGAAAGCTCAGTTGTATCCAAAAAATCTCCGGGTACTCTTGGTTGAAACGACGCAGATTATTCGGGAAGCGTACTGATTGATTATAACTAATGAAGAGTGAGAGCCACATTCTGAGATGAATCTCAAATAATTCGTTCGTTTACATTCTTTCTCTTAATGGAACAGATTTTGGGAATGTTAAAGTAGGCACACTCAAGGGAAAACAAAATATTTATATAAAAAGATTATTTATTCTGCGTATCGAATACAGCCTATGTAACATGTTTTGGTTCCTGTTTTCGATAGTAAGGATTTTCGCAGCTTATGATATTAAGTCTTATGTGTTTGGGTGATAAATGTACTTCGCACGCAAGTGGAGTAGCGGGTGACTCTCTCCTCAAGATTTTTCCAACTCCTCGATATTTTGGTTGCGTGATCTAATGCAAAAATTGCACGGTTGTGATTGGTGCGCCGTGCCTGTTTGTCGGGAGACTCTAGCCAATCAGAAGATTGCATAATCGCGTAATAGTTAGCAATAACTATAGAGAGTTTAAAAAGCTACACCTCGGCTTTTGAGGCGCGCAGCCCAATCAGAATATTGCACGGTTTCGGTTGGTGCGCCGTGCCTATTGTGCGGGGCACATGACTCAATCAGAATATTACACTCCTATGATTGGTGCGCCATATCTATTCCTCAGGGCGCGCAATTCAATCGGAATATTGCAAAATATCTTATTTTTACTTTCGGATGTTTAAATAAATCTAAAAACTTAAAATAATCCATCTTAATTGCAGAAACCAAACCCGCGCTTATGAAAATAAATGTATGGGCAATTTGTCTCTGAGATACTGATAAATAGGGTTACCAGATGTCCTGTTTTTCCGGGACATGTCCTGGTTCTGCCCCATCTGTCCTAGTGTCCTGTTTTTCTCTTAAAAACTATGAAAATTTGACAAACTATGAAAATTTTACAGAACCAGATTTATTTCGCGAAATCTTAGGATTTTGACCGCTAATTTCGAACTGACCGCCAATTGCTATACCATTCTTTCTTTGACAAAATCCCAAAGTAGTGATGAACGCAACCGACTTTCAGTGAAAACTGTGCACGACATATTTTCCCCAACTGTGCACGCAATTCAATTTACGTATGGTAAAACGAAATAAGGTCGATTACCTTTTTTTATAGCTTTTATAAGTGTCCTGGATAAACAAATATTAAAAAATTACTGTGATCCCTGTAAAATGTATTTCTAAATAAAATTAAAAAACCTAATTTTATACGAAAAAGATCATAATATATTTGTTTATCTTCCACAGATCATCGGTTTGCTCACCCTTAAGCTTAATTTCGATGAAATCATAAACAACCTGACAATCATTATAACTAATATGATAGGAGCCATAAAATTGTCCAATAGCATCATGGGTATGAGTAAGGTGTGTTTAATGTGACAAGCATCCGCATAAATATACAATTTTAATCAGATGATATTTTCAATTCAATTTGTATTGCCTAATTTATAAAGGCTTTTTTCATAACAGATGAGAAGTCTTCTTGATGGAATAAAGTCTCACTGGTTATTAATGTCTAGTCCAGAAGTTGACATTTTAAAAGATTGTGCTCTCAAAGGCAGATTTTTAATAATAGCATACGCAGGTGAAAGTCAATATTTTACCATTTTAACCTTTGAGTATGGTCGCGATTTTATTGTTCCACTAACATGGATCTAAGGTCTCACACACCGCTGTACAATGGAACTTGGATTTAGGACTTCCGGATTTATGTCCTTCCAGGAATTAATGCCGCGGCGACAGTCCAAGAGGGGCTGAGAGGACTATTTATATTTCTAGTTCAGTTATACGTTAGCATGCCTTTAGACTGTTTGAATTTACCTCAAGGCCACTGCGACCATTTACCGAAACCTGTCATATATCCAATTTCCAGTGTATATATGAAAGGACATTCGAATAAGTAAGAAATTACTACTCCGTACCAATCTGGAGTACCTGCACCCAGCTAAAGTTTATTTGTGAGTGACGTTTTGCATTTAAAAGATGTTAAAACAAATTGCAACAGAAATAAAAAATTGTGACCAATTACACGCAGAAGCACATGCTGTCCACCAACCTCGGTGAAACCACAAATAAAACTAAAGCCTCGAGGAAGGCCGGGAAGGAGGGGCCAACATATTCTCTAAAATATGGTGCGGTCTATGAGACCGCACGTCCATACTTAAAGGTTAAAGTATTACAATATTTAAAAAAATAAATCTTAAATAATTAAAAATTTTCAGTGACTGTTTATTCTGCCGCTTCTATGTTTATATTTTCAACATACATTCCACCAGTTCTTAATATTATCAAGCCTTTAAATGAGTCTAGACCTTTAAAAAGAGCATACAGCACAAGATATTTTCTGGATGAAGAAAAATATTTCTACTTCCTTTTATTCCATGAGAATTTTGTTGAGTTTAGTAATATGACAACAATAATATGCGTTGATATTATGTATGTAAAGTGTGTGGAACAGACCTGTGGAATATTTTCCGTTCTGCGGTAAGAAATTAATCAATATAAAGAAAAATTATTTGAAAAGTAAAAGCTTACTTAAACATTGTTTTTCTTCTAGATACCGTTTAGAGAATATTATTAAAAATTCTGGTACCGCAAGACATTCTTCCAAAAGAGATGAAGAAATCACAAATGAAATTTGTATGTGCATCGCTCACCACCGAAATGCCATCACGTAGATATTTAAATTTTATCTCAACTATTACTATAAAAGGGTTGCGACACAGTCCTAATTTGTAAATTCCCTTACTTCCCCTAAATTGTTCCTAAAAAATTTTTTATTTTCCGATATGGAATTTTATTTGGGGTCATCCATTAGTCACATAAGACGATTGGGGAAAATGTCAAATATTATTATTTATAATGCAAGTATGGGGGGAGAGGGAGGGTTATAGGGTAGTTGATTTTTTAACAAAATCGATGAACTTTTAACCAAAAAGGGAATTTTTTCATTCAAAAATATGAATTTTCAATCAAAAAGATTCAAAAGAATGAATTTTGAAAAAAAGAAATTCAATTAATTGAATTTGTTAACAATCTAAATAAATTTTTAACTAAAGAGATAAATTATCAACCAAGAATATTAATTTTTTATGAAAAAAAAACTTTCCACCAAATAATTGAGTGTTTCAGTAGCAAGAAACAATTTTTAACCAAAAATGGAATAATTAAATTTTCACTGTTGAAGAAGATAGTTGAATTTTCAACCAAACATGAATTTTCAAACAATAAAATCAATTTTCAACCAGGAAAATTAATTTGTTTACCAAAAAAGATGAGTTTTGAGCAAAATATACGAATTATCAATCAACTAGTTTTTTTGATCAAACAGTAAAATACATTAATTGCCAGAATAAAAAAAAATTATTTTAAAAAAATGTTAAAAAGATGATTTTCAAGAAACTACATTTTCAGAATAACAAATGAATTTTCAACAGAATAATTAAATTTTTATCCAAATAGTTGAAATTTTAACAATAAAACTTAAACTGATTAACTATAATAATAAAAAAATATAAAAATAAAAAATGAATGTTAAATTACTTCAACCGAATATTTGCCTTTAAATAATAAAAAACGCGAACTCAATATATGGAACGCAATAAAAAATTTAACAATTTTTGGTTGAAATTATACTCTTTTTGACTGAAAAGTCAGCTTTTATATATCAATTATCTTTTTTAATCGAAAATTTTGTTATTTTGTTAAAAATTTAATTATTCCGTTGAGAATTCAACAATTTCCGTAGAAAATTCATCTTTTCTGCTTGAAAATTTATCAGCTTCGTTGACATCTTCTTTCTTCTTGATTGTAAAATTTTTTTGGTTAAAAAGTCAACTCTTTTCTGCAGACTTTTTGGTTTTAAAATTTAACAATTCGATTGATTTTTTTTCGCAAAAATTGAATTTAAATATTAGTCTATGTTGGTGGATGTATCAACTTGTTAGTCATTAATTATTTTTTTTCAAGATTCATATCATTACTTGGTTTAAAACTGAACTATTTTGTTGAAAATACATGTATTTTCTTTTAAAACATTTTTTCAGACAATCAATCTCTTTGATAACAAATCCATCTATTTGATTAAAAATTAAACTAATTGTTTCAACATTAGCTTTTAGTAAAAAATTCTTATTTGTGGTTTGAAAATTCAATTCTTGTTGAAAATGAGTCGTTTTGGATTAAAAACAAAATTTTTCTTTTCGTAAAAATTTCATATTTTTTTATTAAAACTGAAACTTTTTGATTGAAAATTAATTTTTTTGGTTCAGGATTAAACTATTTTGTTGAAAATTCCTCATTTTTGTTGGAACTCAAGTGTTTTTTTATTTAGAATAACATTTTTGTTGATTAATAAATCAACTATTATATTTTTCGTTGAGAATTCTTTCTTTTGGTATGTGAATTTAACTACGTTCTTCGAAATTTATTTTTTTCTTTGGGATGCATCCCTTTAGTTAAAAATTTAGCTATTTTATTATACCTTCATTTATTTTGTTGAAAAAATGTCTTTTTGGTAAAAAAAACTAGTTTCATTAAAAATATAACTGCTTTCTGGACCATGAACTTTTCCGATGAAAATTTATATTTTCGGATTAAAAATTAAGCAGGCGACGCTTTTGTTCAACATTTATGTTTTTTTTTATTTAACTAAAGTATTTGTGATTTAAAGTTAAGGCCTTTCTTGGTTGAAATATAAATATTGTTATTATTTATTATTGGTTATTATTATGGTTATTATTATGGTTATTATGGATAATTTTTTTTGTTTGGCTTTCAGTTTTTCCTTGAATTTTCTTAATCAGTTTTTAATTCCCTGACCTATAGTGACCCTGTATAAAAGTTATAATTTTGAATTACGCATTATTTATTTTTATTAAGATATGCTGAAACCATTGAATCAATGTATGGAGTGGCATTATTTATCCAAATTATGATGTGCATGGCGTTACTCAGTACTACAGGATACGTGGTAAATAAATTTTGTATTAAAAATAAAAAAAATTTCTTAGCGAAAGGAATCACAGTAGTTCTGTAGTTTAATTTTAGGTAAAAAAAAGTAGATATTTTCCAAAAATGAAGATTAAAATGCTATTTTATTTATTGATAAAAACATTTTCATCACATGGATCATTTGTGTGTAAAAAACTGTTCTTTAGCTAGCTTTGAAAAAACTATTGAACACTTCAGTACTTAAAAATTATTTTTTTTTTAATTCAAAAGTTTTGTAGAATATTATTCTTTTTTCCTTCAAAATATAACAATTTATTTGACATTTTTTTTGAACTAAAAAATCTTTCTTGGTTCCAAATTCACATTTTTGTATTAAAAATCCATCTATTTTAGTAGAACGTTCTATTATTTAATTGAAAATTAACTTTTTTGATAAAAATTCACATTTGTGGGTTGGAAATTTAACTGTTTAATAGAAAATTGATCTTCTTGGCTTGAAAATTCAATAGTTTAGATGAAAAACCAACTATTCTGTTGAAAAGTTGTTTTTTCCATGCATTGAACAGTTTTTGATTAAAAAAGAAAATCTTTTTAATTTTAATTTAATATTACTACCTAAATTAATTTTATTTAAAAGAATGTTTTCCCCCTTTTCTGGAAAAATTTCCTTTCAAATCTTGTTTTCTAATTTCTTGAATTTCGATTAATGACTCTGCAAAAATTCATCTAAATGTTTTTAACAAGGGAGGAAGGGGATTCGACGAAAATTCTAAATTTTAGATTTTTCAGATGATTTTCAAATTTAAGGAGATAAAAAGGGTCAAACGTTATTTCATAATATAATATTGATTTACATTTTAATAATTGCAAAAATAAGCAATATTTAAATTTTTTTAATTTTTATAGACCGCCATCAAATTAGAAACAGTTCAGGAATTCGTGCAAGTTCTGCCCTTTGCACTTGGACAGATATTACATGCATTTTATAATATTCTCCCAGGACAAAAATTAATTGACTCCAGTGAAGAAATTGGACACTCTGTGTAATTATTCAAAGACCGTAATATTAGAGAGTTGATAGGGTGAGTCGAAAATAAAAAAAATATTTTGGAAATTTAAAAAAATGACTTTTTGAAATCAAAAATTCTGAAGTCAAAATTAGGAAAAACAAGTAGTAATTAGTAATTAGTAATTTTAGTAATTTTAAAAAATCCCTATGAGTACGAAAATTATATTAATTTTTTGCATGTACTATTTTTGGTATGAAATGTTGATAAAAAAGATAATTTGTAGAAATATAACTTTTGTTTAGATTACGCATTATTTTTTGAAAATAAGGAAAAATTACATTTTTTAAGATTTGCTTTATTTGTAATTAAATTTTTTAAAAGTAGTATTATTATTATATTGTTATTATATTATTTTACTCTTAATAAAAATGTTATTTTTGTTCATATCAAAAAATTCTAATTTTAACAAGTTATTTATTTTTTATTATAGTGCTTAAATGCCAAAAACTGAACATATAAAGAAATACCATAATTTTCTTACACATAAATGCTTTTAAAAAATTTTTAAATAAATAAATCTTGACCTCACTGCAACGCCGCAGGACCATTTCTAAATTTTAAAAGTAATTCGAGTTTTCAATTTGCAATAACAAGTAGCAACTTTTCAGGAATAGGCCATTTTTTAATTTTCAACAATTTTGTATTTTCGGCCGACCCTACTCTGTAATAATAATCTAATTTGGCAATTTTATAATTAATTACAGATACTGTTTAGAGTGGTATCAAATGCCTGTTAAGGCGCAAAAACTCCTTCTTTTAATAATGCTTAGAAGTCATCGTCCGTGTAAAATAGGAGCCTTTGGTGGAACATTGGCTCTTTCTATGGAAACATTTAGCGCGGTAATAAATTAAGATTTATAATAAATTTAATATTTATGAGACATAAATCGATCAAGAGTTTTTATTTTGTGATTGTAATAAGTTCATCAATTTTATAAATGAAAAATTTTTAATTGTTAAAATTCAGAAATTTTCTAGTTTGGATATTCTATAATTCGGAATTTTTTTGTCGGGGATTTTATTATTCGATAATATTATAGGCTGTTCGGGAATTTTATTCCTAGGAAATTTTATATTTTCCGAATCTAATTTTTCTGATAGTTTCCAATTCAGGAATTTTATTTTTCGGGATTTTTCATTCGTCTTATAAAATGAATTTCTAAACAGACTACAAATAGCTAAATTGTTTTTTTCACAACTATTTACTATTTTTTGTACACCATTGTCATTTTTTAGCAATAATTTAGATCAAACGGCAAATATTAAAATGAAGTTTTTATTTAGATAAAAACTGAAAGAATGTATTTTAATTGTTGCTAATTTCAAAGGAGATATCTCAGGGTATTTTAGAAAAAAAAGTTCAGGTTAAAATTATTTATTTCATTGAAATAACTGATTAAAGTTTATGATTACAACTTTTATTTTTAGGTTGTTGTTTTTTGTAACCAGATTTTTCGTAGATAATTTTTTTTTATAAAAACAGAAAATAAGATCTTACCAAAAATACAAATAAATATTTTACTGCAATTTTTATTTCCAATGTACGTGAGTTACAATAAATGAGTTAAAATAATGACAGGCGTGTACTATATGCACTTTTCTAAGCCAACAGTACCAATTTTGGAACAAATACAAAATTTCTAAAAATGTTTTAGTTTCGTGTAGATATTGATCCGCCCCCCCCCCGCCCCCCCCCCCCCCCCCCCCTACCCCCATCCCACCCCGCGCTTACCCTACACACT
>JAAAKG020143140.1:0-11434 GCA_010014905.2 Druon quercuslanigerum
CTATTACTCGTTTCCTCCTTCTCCTCTCTCTACTGCTCCACAAAACTTTACCTTCTTTATCCTTTTCTACCTTATTTTCCCTTGCCTTACTTCCATCTCTTCTAATTTGCACAATCTTTCCTGTTCTTCATTTCTTACTTTATCTTCCCCTTCTACTTCTCGAATCCCTTTCCGTTTTTCTAATTCTCCACCGCTATTTAAATATATTAACATAATTTTTTATACGTCACCTCTTTTCTGACCATTTCTCTTTCTTGCTTAACATCATTTAACTTTCTTCCCCTCTCCTATTACACCTCCCCTCTCTTCTTTTCCTTAAAAAAATTAATACTTTCCTGATTACCCTCTTCAGTTTTTCACCCTCTCTCTCAACCTTTGTTATTTTTTCCCTTGCTTATTTCTTCCCATCTATCCTTTTCTTCACAAACTTTACCCTCTCTATTTATTCTCTCTCTATATATATATATATATATATATTAACCCTACTTTCCCTATTATGATTTTCTTTACTACTATTTGGTATCCTGTTTCCTCTTCTTCTCTAATAACTTTGCCTCCTCTACTGCTTCCCTTCCTCCCCGAATTACTTCCCCTTTTATGATTTTACCCTTTCCCTTGTAAAGTGAAAATCATTTCACTGTTTTTGAATTTTTCCCCTTGAATTGAAACAGTTTTGGAATTTATTTCTAAGAAAATTTTAAATTCAGTTTAATTAAAAAATCAAAAGATTTCGAAAATTACTCAAATTTTAAAACCTCCATGTTTAAAATTTCGAATTTGCGAAATGAATTGATAAATGAACCAAAAGTTAGATAATATTTTTAATATTTTCACAATACTTTATTTTTTATAGGTGCATACTTAAAAATCAAACAATGAAAAATGGATTTTAACAGTGGATGTAAAATATTTTGCAGGGTTATTTTGGGAATTAGAAATTTTTTGATTCTGAAAACTCATGTTCCAAGATTTCGGTAATTGTATAATTTTTTGGATTCAATACTACCGCCAATTATAAATTTCTGAATTTTTCATTTGCGTTAATCTTTACTTTTATAATCTCTGGATGGGATGACGGACAAATCTTGAAAATGAAAATTTTCGAAGTTTAATGTTTTCGATAGTTCCTGACATTACTGAATTTCAAAGTTATTAATAAAATAAAATATTAAAAATAAAATTCAGTTTGGAAAATGACCGATAATGGTGAAAAATTATAAGGTTTTTAAAATTATAACATTTCCGAATTTTAACAATAATATATTTTTTTAATAATAATGTAATGAATAATATAAAAGAAACTTTAATTTTATTTTTAGGTGCCTGAATGATTTATTATGGGGAATGTTAAAATTCGTTAATATTGAAAAATTGTCGGGAGTTTTCCAATTCGGAAATTTCACATTTTGGTAATTCTGTAATATCGGAAATTTTATAATTGGAATTTATTCGCAAAATCGTACTGTCTGATTATGTTTCCGAAACTTTTTTAAGGATGCAACTATGTTTTTACTTAATTTTTTATGTTTTAAAAAAATTATAAAATGTTCTAATAAAAAACTTAAATTTTTAAGAAAAGTTTCCTGAATTAAAAAAACACAAATAAAGCTTTTATGAAAATATTTATTTCATATTGAGAAATAAAAATATTAAGAAATCCCTCTTTTATATATTTTGTGTCAAATCCTGATACTATTTTATATTCTTCTTCAGCTAACTCAAAAGGAGTTTTAATTTAATTAATTTAAATTAATTTAATATAATCCTGTACCAATTTTAATTGAAAATACTAATAATATAGAATATACATCAAAAGTGCCTTATTATTGACATTATTAATTAAAATTTTAAAAATAATTGAAATTAATATAACTTCTTAAGAAGTACTTTGAGAAATTGAACGAATAGCTCCTAATATAAAATATTTTGAATTTGAAGATCATTTTCTAGTTATTGTTATTATATAAACTCCTAATATAAAAAAATAATAATAATAAGAAATTTAAGTTTAAATTATGTTGATAAAAAAATAGGAGTAACTATTCATATTATAAATATTAATATCATTCTGAAAGCTGGAAATAATAAATAAAAAATTAATTTATTGTAAAATTTTAGAGTAAAAGAATAATAAAAACCAATGCTTTTAACTGAAAATAATTCTTTTGTTTGACACTTTATCATTTTAGTTGGATAATTATATCTTTGGTTAAAAATTGAATTATTTTGTTAAAAAGTAATTTTTTAATTTGAAAATTGATTTATTCCTTCATTTACTCCATCATGTATTCTGTTGAAATTTTTTTTGGTTGGCAATTTATTTTTTCTAATGAAAATTTATCTTTTTATTTTAGATTAAAAAATGTATTCTTTTTAGTTGATAATTAAACTTATCTTGCAGAAAATTTATGTGTGTCGTTAAAAATTCGCCTATTTTGTAGAAACTTAATCTTTTCGTTTCAAAAGTTCCATATTAAAATTTTCCAGAGATGTATTTTCTACAAAACTCAACAGTGGGATTTTCAACAGACAAGTTTTCTACGATATTAAAAAACGAAAAATTTCATAATGCTAGACATGGCAGAAACATAAACTAAACTCTGGGACAACTCATTCTAATTTTAATCTTTTGATTGCAAGTTACTTCGTTAAAATCACCAAGAAACTTAGATTTCGAATATATTTCAAAATAAATGCTAATTGCAAAATGAAAAAAATTTATGCTTCGCTTTTTGTCCTCATTTGGACCAAGAACCCATGCCCCCAGCTTGCATGACATGACACAGCGTCTTGCGCTCACTCAGTGGCTTCCGATTTCTCAGCGGCTTGCGCCCACTCAGCGGCTTCCGATTTCTCAGCGGCTTGCGCCCACTCAGCGGCTTCCGATTTATCAGCGGCTTGCGCCTACTCAGCTTCTTGCGCTCACTCGACGGCTTCGGCTTTCTCAGCGGCCTCCGATTTCTCAGCTGCTTGCGACTACTCAGCGGCTTGCGCCAACTCAGCAGCTTGCGATCACTCAGCGGCTTCCGATTTATCAGCGGCTTGCGCCTACTCAGCTTCTTGCGCTCACTCGACGGCTTCGGCTTTCTCAGCGGCCTCCGATTTCTCAGCTGCTTGCGACTACTCAGCGGCTTGCGCCAACTCAGCAGCTTGCGATCACTCAGCGGCTTCCGATTTATCAGCGGCTTGCGCCTACTCAGCTTCTTGCACTCACTCGACGGCTTCGGCTTTCTCCGCGGCCTCCGATTTCTCAGTAGCTTGCGATCACTCAGCGGCTTACGCTCACTCAGCGACCTGATGCAAAGTCTAGTAGAGAGGGTAAGTCGAGTAGAGCCATGGCGATTAAACTGATACAGCCCACGTAATATGTGGACGCTCCCAATTACAAAATCTCCCAGGTGATGTATTTTTATGGTCCATAAATCAATCCACAATTACGGGCATATTATGAAGAAAAAGTGTGAATGCAAACAGTATGACAATAAATCTTCCGCGTATATCAGGTCGTGTTAATAAAGCATTCCAACCGCAATGGAATGGCGTTTACGCATGGATAAACTTTGCATCGATTGATCACGTAGACTTTGCTTGTGTGCATGCATGATATATGTGTGATCTTTCATTAGTGGAAATTTCATGTTGATATGTTTGTTTATCAGCGCATGTTACGAGCTTGTACTCACGTGGAAGCATCACGTGCAAAAGCTACAATTGATTTTGAGTCGGCCAAATAGCCCGGTTGGAGTCAATATCAACCTAATCAACTGAGAGAGAGAGAGAGAGAGAGAGAGAGAGAGAGAGAGAGAAAACAGGAATGAAGCACGTGTGAGCTCTAAAGCCATCAATTTCATTTTTCATTTTCTATCAATTTTAGAAACAAAATAAAATCTCAAAAGTGAAATGAAAGAGCGAAAGAAACGTCTCACAGTCTCAGCTTTCAAAGGTAGAGAAAACTTTTAGTTATTCAGCGAAGCCTTGAGGTGCGAAGCTGCTTTTTAAAAATGCATTTTGCCCCCGACTTTTCTTTCATGTAGCAGAAACTCCGTCATGAATTTTATTAAGGTCTCGAGATTTTCAAGTAGAAGAAGAATCTAAATTTGAAAAGGAATGCATAGAATATCTTTACTAAAAATTTTCTTCATTTATGTTCAAAAAAATATTTTTGAAAAGGACTCGTACTCAGTTTTCAATGAAGTTGCTAGCATTCGTCATGTTTTTTTAAATTGAATCTTTGCATGGATCAGGATTCACATATCTGCATTCATTTTTTTTACGAAATGCAGTTAAATCTACTTCTTAATTATGTTTGACCCCATTTTCAGGATTTAAAAAAACACCCGTTTATATTTGGCCATATTTCAACTTGGGAAAATCTATCACTCAGTTATCATTGATCCAATTTTCAGAACGTAAAAATGAACCCGTTTATAAATTTCCAAACCCTAATTCGGCAAAATACACCTATAAATTATTATTGACCCCATTTTCAGCATTTAAAAAAACTACCATATAGTTGTCCATACTCCAATTCATTAAAATTAACCTCGAAATTATGTTTGTGCCCATTTCCAGTATATGAAAAGCACCTGCTTAGAGTTGCATATAACCAAGTTTGGCAAAATCAACCTTGATATTATATTTTAACACATTTCTCGTATTAAAAAAAACAGTTTACACTTAGCATGACCCCAACCCAGCGAAAACTACCTATTAATTATTATTTAACCCCTTTCCAGAACTTGACTAAACAACTCGTTTATAAATGTCCATACCCTAATTCGGTAAAACACACCTTGCAATTATCACTAACCCATATCAAGAATTTAACACAACTACCCTTTTATAGTTCTACATACCCCAATTTAGAAAAATCAAACTCGCAATTATATTAGATTCCATTTCCAGTATATGAATTTCCAGAATCTAAAAAACCACCTGTTAATAGTTGTAAGTACTCAAATTCGGCGAAAACTACTTCGCAATTAGATTTGAACCCTTTTTCAGTGTTAAAAAAACGTTTATAGTTAACCATACTGCAACTAAGTAAAATAATTTTCTCAATTATTATTAACCCCACTTAAAAATTAAAAAAACAGCTGTTTGTGGTTTCTCATACCTCAATTCAGCAAAACATACTTAAAAACTATATTTGAACCTTTTTCTAGCACTAAATTATAGCACCTAATTATACATAACCCTATTTCCAGTAACTAAAAAAATACTCGTTTATAGTTAAGAATATCCTAACTCGGCCAGTATATGTGACCCCATTTCCAGTGTATGAAATTCACTCGTTTATGGTTGGCTATAATCGTTTATAGAGTAATATTGGAACCCGTTTTCACATTTAAAGAAAACCTTTCATAGTTGGCTATACTACAACTCAGCGGACCGGTTTATATTTGTCCAAACCCAAATTCAGAGAAAACTATTTCAAAATTATATTTAACGGTTTCCAGTACTAAATTCCTGGTATGCACACCCGAGTAAAATCTACTTTTAACTTTTTATTTTTTTTCCAGAATCTAAGAAAACCACCCGTTTTTAAATGTCTATACCCCAGTTCAGCAAAACCTACATCACTATTATGTTTACTTCAAAACTATATTTGACCCCTTTTCTAGCACTAAATTCTTGTTAGCACACCTGGGCACCATGAAAAATCTACCTCGTAATTATACATAAACCCATTTCCATTTCACATATCTGCATTCATTTGTTTTACAAAATACAGTTAAACCTACTTCTTAATTATGTTTCACCCCATTTTCAGGATTTAAAAAACACCCGTTTATATTTGGTCATATTCCAACTTGGGAAAATCTATCTCTCAATTATCATTGATCCATTTTTCAGAACGTAATAATGAACCCGTTGATAAATTTCTATACCATAATTCGGCAAAATACACCTATAAATTATTATTGCCCCCATTTTCAGCATTTAAAAAAACTACCATATAGTTGTTTATACTCCAATTCAGTAAACTCAACTTCGCAATTATGTTTGTCCCCATTTCCAGTATATGAAAAGGACCTGCTTATAGTTGCATATAACCAAATTTGGCAAAATCAACCTCGATGTTCTATTTTAACACATTTTTCGTATTGAAAAAACCTGATTACAGTTAGCATGATTCCAAACCAGCGAAAACTGCCTGTCAATTATCATTTAACCCCTTTCCAGAACTTGACAAAACAACTCGTTTATGAATGTCCATACCGTAATTAGATAAAATACACTTTTTAATCATCATTAACTCATATCAAGAATTAAACAAAACTACCCTTTTATAGTTGTACTTACCCCAATTCAGTAAAATCAAACTCGCAGTTATATTAGATTCCATTTCCAGTATATGAATTTCCAGAATCTAAAAATCAACCAGTCAACCTATTAATAGTTGTAAGTACACAAATTCGGCGCAAACTACTTCGCAATTAGATTTAAACCTATTCTCAGTGTTAAAAAAATGTTTATAGTTAACCATACTCCTATTAAAAAAATCACTTTCTCATTTATTATTAACCCCACTTAAAAAATTGAAAAAACAGCTGTTTATAGTTGTTCATACCCCAATTCAGCAAACCATACTTCAAAACTATATTTGACCCTTTTTCTAGCACTAAATTCTTGTTTGCACACCTGGGCATGACTAAAAATCTACCTCGTAATTATATAGAATCCTATTTCCAGTAACTAAAAAAATACTCGTTAGTAGTTAACAATATCCTAACTCGTCAAAATCAACCCCTTAATTTGCGTATATAATCGTATATTGTAATTTAGCAAAATACACCTCGCAGTTATCACTGACCCCATTTTCAGCATTTAGGAAAACTATCCGCTTAAAGTTTTCCAGGTCGCGATTCAGCAAAATCAACCTCGCCAGTGTGTGTGACCCCATTTCCAGTGTATGAAATTCACTCGTTTATAGTTGACTATACTCGTTTATAAAGTAATATTGGAACCCGTTTTTACATTAAAAAAAAAACCTTTCATATATTTGGTTATACTCCAACTCAGCATACCCGTGTATATTTGTCCAAACCCTAATTCAGTGGAAATTACGACGAAATTATATTTAACTGTTTCCAATACTAAATGCCTTGTATGCACACCCGAGCAAAAACTACCTTTAACTTCCTATCCTTTTTTCAGAATCTAAGGAAACCACCCTTTTCCAGTCTTCTATACCCTAGTTCAGAAAATCTACATCAAAATTATTTTTGTTACCATTTACCTCCCAATTATAATTGAACCCATTTGTAAGAGCCTGAAAAAACAACCCATTTATAAACTTACGTACCCAAATTCAGCAAGATAAATCTCACAGTTATTATTTAATCAATTTCCACAATGTAATAAAACAACACGTTTAGAAATTTCCATGCCTCAATTCGGTGAAATACACCTGTCAATTATCATTAACTCGATTTACAGAATTTCACAAAGAAACTCGTTTCCAATTTTCCATAACCTAATTCGTCAAAATACACCCCGCGATTATCATTCACCCATATCAAGAATTAAACAAAAGTACCCTTTTATAGTTGTACATACCCCAATTCAGTAAAATCAAACTCGCAATTATATTAGATTCCATTTCCAGTACATGAATTTCCAGAATCTGAAAAACAACCTGTTAATATTTTTAAGTACTCAAATTCGTCGAAAACTACTTCGCAATTAGATTTTCTCCCATTTTTAGCGTTAAAAAACGTTTATAGTTAAACATACTCCAACTAAGCAAAATAATTTTCTTAATTGTTATTAACCCCACTTTAAACAAAATTTAAAACATCTGATTATGGTTTCTCATACCCCAATTCAGCAAAACATACTTCAAAACTATATTTGACCCTTTTTATAGCACTAAATTCTTGTTTGCACACCTAGGCATCACGACAAATCTACCTCGTAATTATACATAACCCTATTTCCTGTGTATGAAATCCACTCTTTCATAGTTGACTCTACTCGTTTATAAAGTAGTATTGGAACCCGTTTTTACATTGAAAAAATAACCTTTTATATTTGACTATACTCTAACTCAGCATACTCGTTTATATTTCTTTAAACCCAAATTCAGTTTTTCCAGTACTACATTCCTGGTGTGCACACCCGAGAAAAATCTACTTTTAACTTCTTATCCTTTTTCCAGATTCTAAGGAAACCACCCTATTCCATTCGTCTATACCCCATTTCAGCGAAATCTACATCACAATTATGTTTGGTACCATTTACCTTCCAATAATAATTGAACCCATTTTTAAGATCCTGAGAAAACAGCCCGTTTATGAGCTTCCGTACCCCAATTCAGCAAAATAAATCTCACAATTATTATTTATCCCATTTCCAGCATTTACCAAAACAATTTGTTTATGAATTTTCACGCAATAATTGGGCAAAATACACATTTCAATTATCATTGACTTTATTTCCAACATTTAGCAAAATTATCCTATTATAGTTGTCCATACCCCAATTCATTAAAATCAACCTTACAGTTTTGTTTGGAACGATTTCCAGTTTTTTAAAATTATCTTTGAGCCCATTTAAAGAATGTAAACAAACACTTGTTTATACTTGTTCATATTAGAATTTAACAAAATGTAACTTTAAATCTATTGAAAATCTATTTTTCAATTATCATTGACTTAATTCCCTGAATTTACAAAACAAACCATTTTTAACCTTCCGTAATTCAATTCGGCAAAATTTAAATCTCAATTACCGTCGAGCCAATTTTTCTAACAAAAAAAAAATACACTTGTTATTTCGAATCGGAAAATTCCACCTGTCAATTATATTTGACACTATTTATAGTATTCAAAAAAACCACCTATTCATTTTGACCGTACCTCAACTCGACAAAATGTATCTTTCCTTTATGTATGATCTCGTTTCCAGTTTAAACAAAATAAACATCCTTTTATAATTACTGATACCCAAAGTCGGAAAAATGTTCGCGAGCGTTAGCTGTGAAAAATTTTCATACAATATTACTAGTCGAAATCTGATTCCGAAAACAATATCAAGCTTGTATTGCTACACTGAAAAAAATATTACTTGTACCAAGTAAATTTTACTTGGCTGAAGTAAGTAAACTTTTTGTTTATTTTCAAAGGTATATTTATTTGAGACAAATATTAATAAGCACTTCGATGGGAAAAAAAAATTTCCAAATGAATGTGCCATGAATAGGGATGAACATTTCTTTGAAATAAGGCAATGTAAATTAATGAAAGCAAATATTTCATAGGCTGAATAAACTATTTTCCCATATCAAATTTTTAAACATTTAAAGCAAGAAAATGTCCCACTGATTAAAAAAATATTTCTTTGACCTAAACAAATAAATGGATTCTTTTAACTTAAATTATAATTAAAATTGTTATGACCGTCGAGTATAAAGTACAAAGCGATGACCACGACGCTGCTGCAACACGGAAATTGAAAGAAGGAAAGTTGTATTTAACCATCAACATACATGCCAATAAAATATTTCTATAAATCGAAAAACCCGGATATTGAATTCAGCAATATATTTCTTGATCTAAAGAAGAATTTAATTTAAAAAAATTACTTTGCATTATTACATGTTTTATTTCCAAAATTAATTGCTTCGTTGGACTAAATGTTTATTTGTTACGAATAATTTAATTCTAACAATCAAATAAAATATTCTCTTTAACTAAATAAATGATTCATTATTATGAATGCATAAACACTTTGTAGAAAATAAATATATTTTCATTTTAATTATTATTATTTTGAATTAAATCATTACTTATATTTAAATCTAATGGAAAAAATGGAAAAATAATTGATTTAAATGCGTTTGAATCAATTCTAATCAAGACTAATCAGATTCCAACGAATCTATATCTTTTAAATTAAGGAAATAATTTTTTTGAATCTAAGAAATATTTATACGAATCAAGAAAATATAGTCAAAGAATTAATTAATTTAAATCAACAAAAGATATGTGTCTGGTTCAAATAAAAATTACTACTTTTGAAAAATATTTTCTAGATGCAAACAAATAGGATTCAAGTAAATGAATTTACTTGCTCTCTGGAATGATTAAAAAGTTTCATGAATTTAAAATAAAATTTCCATTCTTAAATTCGAATCTAACGAAACGTCAGTTTAAATTTTGTCGGATGAATGTCCGGAACAGAGCGTAAACAGCGAGGAAAAGGTGGTGTGAGGATGTCGATTGTTCTTTTTTTCAGAGTTATTTCTTCCGTCCAGCCAGAGGAAAGATTCGACGCTGTCTGAATTTATAAAGTATGCGAAATCTTGTAAAAGCTTTTTCCGTAAAGAAAACTCCGAGACCACAATCCAGCGTTGAGATACGTTAAAAAGCGAGTTGGAGGAAAGGTTGAAGATCCGAGGCTTCTATTATCTCTAGGAAGTCAGGTGGAATTAATTCTTCTACTCCTTTCACGAGAGAAACCTCATCGTCTTTTGTTTGGAATCTAATAAGCTTAGAGTCCGCTCTTCCTCAGTCGTTGTGACCAGAAATTGTCTCAAAAATCTTCATTTCTCTCACCTTTTTCAACCCTTTTGATGAATTTATTTCTTCTTTATCTTCTTCTGAATCCAAACTAACATTATTTTTATCTGATGATGATACAAAATATTATTTAAGGATATCCATAGCAATGGCATTAGCTGAGTTTTGATATCGATGCTATTTTCTCTCCACATTCAGAATCGTCTGTCCGTCACCGGTGCTTCTCACGAGTTTTGCTTTCCTGAAGGTTTCTACTCCTCTGACAAAATGCTTAGGCAAAGCATTTTGTTTAATTTAAAATTTATCAAGTAGGGTCCTAAATCTGTGCTAACCCTATCTCGCTATTATATTAAGTTAATGTTAATGTACAGAATTACTGAAAACAAAACCAAGAATCCAACTACCAAATTTTAGCAAAACTACTATAAAATATTCTTTTTGTAATTTAAATAAAGATCTGCTTGGTAAGTACCAAAAAGTTAGTGAATTTTATTTACAAATTTTTTTTTATTGTGATTTGATAATAATAAAAATAAAAAAGACAAAATAAATAAAAGAATAAAGGAAGCTTCCTTTATTCTTCAAATTATATTATTATATTTTTCAAATTAAGATAACAATATTTTTTGGCGGTTTTTATTTTAGGTCGTTTGATTCTTGGTTTTGTTTTCAGGAATTCTATACATTAATTTTCAGTGAGCTATTTTTTGAGAATGTCTTTCCGATAAATTTTTCATATATTAATTTAAAAATTAAATAAGGTAAGTGTTTGGCTATTTTTACACGTACATTTTTCGGATTTTCCTGAATCAAGTAAGAGTATTTTTTAAAATACCTATTTTCTTTCATACCTGGTGAATTTATATTAATTATTAATTATTGAAACAACTTTTATTTTTAAAAATCAG
>JAAAKG020143141.1:0-11434 GCA_010014905.2 Druon quercuslanigerum
CTGACCACAGTGGGGATAAAGTACATTTTTTGGTTCAAAATACGATTCCGGCTGAACCTGTGGACGGCTTTGGATGGTTTTTTTTTAAACTGATCAAATTTCAAAGAAAGTTGTTTTCAAGCCAGATTTTTAATTTAGTTCTTCAATTTTTGAATAAGTAAATAAATACGAAAGCTATATAAAAAATGACGAAAAAAATGGCAATTTTTTCTATTTGACGTTCCCGGTGCTCGTCAATAATAGGAAAATTGTTGTAATCGCCGACGTTTCATAGATTTACATTATATAAAGATACTTCATCATGATAAAATGAACAAAATTTTTTGTAAACAAATTATTTGTTGAACAACAATATTTTAATTAAAAAGTTTCTTTTAAGACTATTCTTGTTAATATTATAAACAAACTTTTTTAAAAAATGCATTATTCCGGCATTTGTCGTCAGAAAATTTTTTTTTTCGATTTCAATTTTTTCAAATTAGAAACCTTATAATAATTTTAGAAAATTCATAATTTGTTGATGAATTTTATGATTGTGTCGAACAAGTTTGATAAACAAATGCATTATTCGAGGACTTATCGACGAAAAACTTCGTTTTTTTAATTACAGTCCCTTTAATTGGGAATTAAATGAAAATTTTATCAACATGGATCACTATTTAATGAATTTTATTTTTTAAAACGAATTTAATAAACAAATGCATTATTCGGGCATCTGTTGACGAAAAATTAGTTTTTTTCCATGTCAGTTCTTTTAATTGAGAATTTTATGTTATTTTCAGCAACATTCATACTTAGTTCATTATTTTTATAATTTTTTAAACAAATGCATTATTTGGGTATTTGTCGACGAAAAAATTAGTTTTTTTGCAATGCCAGTCCCTTTAATTGGGAACTTCATGAAAATTTTTAGCAACATCCATCACTATTTAATAAATTTTATTATTTTTCTATGTCAGTACTTTTAATTGAGAACTTTATGTTAATTTCAGCAACATTCATATTTATTTTAATTGTTGATCTTAGATTTATTGACCAGGGAATATTTAATTATTAATTTTAGATATTAATTTTTAGTTCATTAATTTTATGATTTTTTAAACAAATGCATTATTCGAGCACTTATGGACGAAAAACTTCGTTTTTTTCAATGACAGTCCCTGTATTTGGGAAATAAATGAAATTTTTACCAACGTGGATCACTATTTGATTTAAAGAAATTTAATAAACAAATGCATGGCTTGGGTATTTGTCGACGGAAAAACTCTTTTTTTTAATCTGTGTCCCTTTAATTGGGAAGTTAATGTTAATTTCAGTAAAATTCAAAATTAGTTGATTGATATCATGTTTTTGTTAAACAATTTTAATTAAAAAATGCATTATTCGAGCATTTGGCTACTTAAAATTTCGTTGTTTTTTTCCTAAAATTCAATTCTTTTAATTTCAGAAAAATGTTCTTTTTTTCATTCAGTACTAAATGAATGGTTTGAATGAAAGGAATGATTCAGCAATACATTTTTTGATTTAATTATTTAAAAAACCAGTTTTTTCGTCGAGACATACCCAAATAATGCATTTGTTTATTATATTTTTCAAAAAATCATAAAATTTATCAACAAATTATGCATTTTTCTGAAATTATTATGAGGTTCCTAATTTAAAAAAATTGACATCGAAAAAAAACGAATTTTTCCGACGACAAATGCTCAAATAATGCATTTGTTTATTTTAATTTGTTTAAAAAATCATAAAATTTATGAACTAATTATGAATGTTGCTGAAATTAACATAAAGTTCTGAATTAAAAGGACTGCCATCGAAAAAAACGAATTTTTCGTCAACAAATACCCCAATAATGCATTTGTTTATTAAATATGATTTTTTAAAAAATTGATTAAATAGTGATGGATGTTGCTAAAATTATCATGAAGTTCCCAATTATAGGGAATGACATTTAAAAAAAAACTAATTTTTCCATCGATAAGTGCTCATATAATGCATTTGTTTATTAAATTTTTTCGATAAAATTATAAAATTCATAAAAAAATTATGTATTTTCTGAAATTATCATAAGGCTCCTAATTTAATAAAATTGACATAAAAAAATCTAATTTTTCCGATAACAAATGCCTGAAAAATTCATTCTTTAATTAAATTCGTTTATAATATTAACAAGAATAGTCTGAAGAGATATTTTTTTCATTTTATAAATCTATGAAAATTCGGTGATTGCAACAATTTTTCTATAATTGACGAGCACCGCGAACGTCAAATAGAAAAAATTGACATTTTTTTCGTCATATTTATTTATGTTTAAAAAAATTGAAAAACTAAGTTAAATATCAGGCTCCAACTAATCCTAAACTTATCTTATTTAGTTTTAAATTCATCTTTTCCCGTAAAAACTTAATCTTTTTTGGTCAAAAATTAAACCATATTATTAAAAATTTGTTTTTTGCTTTTGGTTCAAATTATTTCTTTTTTCATGAAAGTCGATCCATTCCAATTTTAAATTAAATTGATATTTACTAGTTGAAAATTTAACTCTTTATTCATTATTTATTATTTCTTTTATTTACTATTACTATTACCATTTTATTATTATTTCAGTTAAAAATATTTTTGTGGATAATTGAAGTATTAATCCACTCGCATCTTCGGTAATTTAAGTATTTAGTAGTTATCTCACTTTTCCTGAGTAGTCCACTTGTAATCCGGGTAATCCCTTTACAGGTGAGAGTAATCAACTTGTAATCCGAATAATCAACTTGTAATCCGTATAATTCTGAGGAATTTATTAAATCCAAACAATTCACCTGTAATCCAAAGGACCCACTTGTAATCCAAGTGATCCATTTGTGATACAAGTAATCCACTTTTAATCCAACTAATATATATGTATTACAGAGTAATCCAGTCTAAAGCTAGAGAAATCCAACTCTAATCTGGAGTAATCCAGTTGTAATATAAATTAATCAAATTGTTTTCCTTGCAATTCGAAGTTATTGAGATAATCCAAGCATTCAACCTGTAATCCCCCGTTATCCTATTGTAATCCAGAATAATCCTCTTGTAATCGGAAGTAATCCCATTATAGGCTAGAGTAATCCACGAGTAATCCATTCTGAGTAATTCATATAATCCAAAAAATCCACATGTAATCCAAGTAATCCACTTTCAATTCAAGTAATGTACTTGGATTACAAAGTAATCCACTCAAAATTTAGAGTTATCGAACTCTAATCTGGAGTAATCCAGTTGTAATTTAAATTAATCAAATTGTTCTCCCTACAATTTGAAGCTATTGAGATAATCCAAGTACTCTACCTGTAATCCGCCGTAATCCTGTTGTAATTCGAGTGATCATCTTCTTATATAGGGTAATCCATTTATAAATTGTTGTAATCAACTTGCAATCCATACAATTCGAAGAAATTCATATCATCGAAGTAACCTAATTTTAATCAAAGTAATCCATACTTTCTCAAAATAATCCACATAATCCACTTATAATAGACTGCCCTACATTGTGTATTCATCAACTTCTAATCCGGAGTAATGCAATCATTTATGAGTAATCCGAATATTCTGAAATAATCAAATTGTACGACTGAGTGATAGCCCAAGTAATCCACTTTTAATCCAGTTAATCCACTTGTTATCTGGACAATTCGTAGTAATTTAGGTAATACAAATAATTAAATTGTAATCCGGAACAATCCTGTTAGTTCATAATTATTTTAATATTTAACATTTACAGTTTTTGATAAAAATGTTTATTGTATTTTTAGATTGAAAATTTAACTATTCTATAAAAAACTCATTCATATAGTAGAGAATTAAACTATATTTTTGAAAATTCCTTTTTTTCTGTTGAAATTAATTGTTTAAACTGAAAATTGAACTATTTTTAACATTTTTGGATGACAATTGATCTCTTTTAGTCGAAAATCCAACTACATAGTTGAAAATTAAACTTATATGTTAAATGTTAATTTTGTAGGGTAAAGTAACTTGAATTTGGTTTAAAAAATTTAGCTTCAAACTTGAAAATTTAGCTACTTTGTTGAAAAATTAATTTTATGTGTAATTCTTATGTGAAAATTAACATCTTTAACTGAAAATTTAACTATTTTAGATTTTATGAAATTTTGGCTTTCCTATTTGAAAACTGATGTGATTTGTTAAAATTTCGTTTTTTGGTAAAAAATTAAGATTCTTGCTTGAAAATTCATCTATTTGGTTAAAACTTGAATGATTTTGGTCAAAAATTAAAAATTTTGTTAAAATATTGTTTTTGTTGGTGTTCTAAATTAACTCATTCAACTCAATTTAAACTATTTTAATGTTGATTGTAAATTTATCTTTTTTAGTTGAAAATTTATCTTCTTGGTAAAATTTTAAACTTTTTTAGTTAAAAATTAAATTATATTCTTGAAAATTCGTTTTTTGCTTTGGGTTAAAATTTATTTTTTTTTAAATGAAAATCTAACTATTCAAGTTTTAAATAAAATTGATATTTTAAAGTTAAATATTCAACTATTTATTATTTATTATTACTATTAATATTTTACTATTATTTCAGCTTAGAATATTTTTATAGAAAATTTCACTATTTAGCTGAAAGTTAATTTTATTTCTTAAAAAGAATTTTTTTCTTCAAACTGAAAATTTAACTTTTTAATGAGTTTCTTTCAGAGTTAAAAATCACAGATTTTATTGAAATTTCGCCTTTTTTGTGAGAAAACTTTTTTTGCTTTTTTGCTATTTTGGTCAAAAATTGAACTCTTTAGTAGAAAATTCATTTTCTTTTTTGGGGCGTGGGAGGGAGGGGGGGTGGTAATTTTTTCAAACTGAAAACTTATTTATTCCATTTTATATTGTAAATTTATCTTTTTTACTTGAATATTCAACTATTTGGTTAACAATTTAACAATTATGGTGAAAAACCATTGTTTTTTGGCTGTAATTTTGTTTTGCATGAAAATTCACCTTTTTCATTGTTGTCTGAAAAATTATCTTCTTTAGTTGAAAATTCATCTTTAACAGTGAAAAATTCTTTCTTTTCTGCAAATTGAACTAATTGACTAAAAAATCATCTTTCTTGGTTCAAAATTCAACTCTTTCGATAAAAATTCATCTCTTTCTATAGAAAATTAATATTTTTTGTACAAAAATTAACATCTTTCCTCAACATTCTTTTTTTTTCGTTTGTTTTAAATTAATTTTTTAATCTTTAAATTAAACTCTTCAATTGGGTGAAATTTCAAATTACAGTCGAATCTGGATTTAGTGTTTCCGAGAATAGACGCCGCGCCGCAGGGATGAGTGAGATGAGCTGCGGATAATTTGCAATGTTCACTCAGGCGTGACAAGTCAGAGAGAAGAACGGAAGAAAGACAAAAAAGTTCCGGGAGCTTGGGTTCATGATCACCGACAGCCTTAAAACCAACACTAAATCCGGATTTGACTTTATTTTGTTTTTAGTAATCTTCTCCTCTCCCCTCTCCCCTCTCCACTGTCCATGACCAAGCCGCTTAGGTGGTAAAATATGAAAATCAATAAGCATAAAAATTAACACGCCTCCAACACAGGAGAGCGATAAGCCATAATAATTCTGGCCATTAAGGGTGGCGCGGAGTCTGTAATTTGGCTGCAATATAATCCCCCTCTTCCGCTGTTGGGTGCCACAAACGGATATACTTGGCGGATATTTATGCTCGCGATTTTGCGACCAGAGTAATGTGCTGACTGCTGACGACGATGAAATGACGATAGCGAGGCTATCTTGTCTGCCAAATTACAAGGCTAAACGGCCTGATTTATACGAGCCTTTACAGTAATAATAACAACAGGTATGTATTGGCTTGGCTAAACCTAAAAGGGGCAAGAGGCGCGGTTCCCCCGAGATTTTTTTACATTTACAGTCTGGCCTTAATTGTACTTATTACCTCCAACGACCAGCATCTTAACATTTCGAACGACCCAAGTACCGAACGATCGTTTGCGTGCGTGCGTGCTTTCCTTCCTTCATTCGTGACTCATGTCGTTAAATAACTGAATAATATCCTCTTTGCTTGCTTGCACATCGCTAAATATGAATAATCATTATTTTCACTTTAACATCTTTGCGGTTCCAAAACACCATTTTTTTTATCAAACTTTGGTGCTTCTGCGCTTTTTAGGTGCCAATCTGTGACACGTTTTTTGTTCCAAACTTTAGCGCTTATGTCCTTTTAAGGAGCCAAACATTAACCTTTAGGTGTGACCATGTTGTCTTAAAGACCACACCATGATTCTGATATATGTGTTACAGCGATGTAAAGAATTAGTAATAGCAAAAGTTGATCAATGTTAAATAACTGAATACTAGCCTGTATGCTTGCTTGCACATTGCTAAATATGAATAATCATTATTTTCACTTTAACATATTTGCGGTTCCAAAACATAATTTTTTTATCAAACGTTGATGCTTCTGCGCTCTTTAGGTGCCAAACTTTGACACATTTTTTGTTCCAAACTTTAGCGCTTATGTCCTTTTAAGGCGCCAAACATTAAACTTTAGGTGTGGCCATACAGCCTTAAAGACCACACCATGCTTCTGATATGTGTCTTACACCAATGTAAAGAATTAGTAATAGCAAAAGTTGATCAATGTTAAATAACTGAATACTATCCTGTATGCTTGCCTGCATATCGCTAAATATGAATAATCATTATTTTCACTTTAACATATTTGCGGTTCCAAAACACAATTTTTTTTATCAAACTTTGATGCTTCTGCGCTTTTTAGGTGCCAAACTTTGACACTTTTTTTATTCCAAACTTTAGCGCTTATGTCCTTTTAAGGCGCCAAACATTAACCTTTAGGTGTGGCCATACAGCCTTAAAGACCACACCATGCTTCTGATATGTGTCTTACACTGATGTAAATAATTAGTAATAATAAAAGTGGATCAATGTTAAATAACTGAATACTAGCCTGTATGCTTGCTTGCATATTGCTAAATATGAATAATCACTATTTTCACTTTAACATCTTTGCGGTTCCAAAACACCATTTTTTTATCAAACTTTCGTGCTTGTGCGCTTGTTAGGTGCCAAACTTAAACGATTTTGCACTTTTTTATTCCAAACTTTAGCGCTTATGTCCTTTTAAGGATCCAAACATTAACCTTTAGGTGTGACCATGTTGTCTTAAAGACCACACCGTGATTCTGATATATGTGTTACACCGATGTAAAGAATTAGTAATAGCAAAAGTTGATCAATGTTAAATAACTGAGTAATATCCTGTATGCTTGCATGAACATCGCTAAATATGAATAATCATTATTTTCACTTTAACATATTTGCGGTTTCAAAACAAAATTGTCTTATTCTGGGTCTCAATAATCATATAATAATATCATAAACATTATTCTCTCTTTAACATATTTGCGGTTTCAAAACAAAATTCTGGGTCTCAATAAAACAGACAAACTAAGTTAAATTTGCCGCAAACCTGGATCTTTGCCCTTTTGAGGTGCCAAGTTTTAACACGTGCCCTTTTGTTGTCACAAACTTTAGCGCTTAGCTCTTTCAAGATGTCAAATTGTAACCTTTAGGTCTAGTCTTAAGGTCTCAGAAACCAAACTATGTTTTCGATGTACAATATGTGCTTCACTGTTGTTCAACATTGTTAACAATAAAAGATAATAAATTACAAATAACTGAATAATATCCTATATGTTTTCTGGTGCATCGTTAAATATGAATAATCATTATTCTCACTTAAACATCTTCGCCGTTCCAAAACACAATTCTCATGAAATATAAAATATTTCAATTTTAAGGTAAAAAAATTAATTTTAAGAGAAAAAAAAGAAAAAATTTTCGCCTAAATAGATCAATTTAAAAAAAAAAATTAAAAATAAAAATCTACACAAACACACACACACACACACACACACACACATATGCACACACAGGCAGACTCAAAAAAGAGACACATTCGTAAAAATCTGTTTTTCGGATTAAGAGGGTCTCAAAACGTGGACGTTTGACAAAAGCCGGGGGGAGGTCAAATTTAACACAAATCTAATACCTTCTCTGGATGAGAATGTAAAAATGGAACAGATGAATTTGCAGTTATAAACGGTATAAACAAAATGTCAACCGATAAACATTGATTTTTCACCAAAAGATTTAAATTGTCAACTTGATAGTGGATTATTCAAAAACAAAAGTTAAATTTAAAACAACAAAATTGGAATAAATGAATTTTAAGTTAAATTAAATTAATTTTCCCCCCCCCCCCCCCCCTCCGTTTAATTTTCAGTTTGAAAAAAAATATTTTTGTCAAATCAAATTAATTTTCAACGAAATATTCCAATTTTGCACCAAAACATTTTAAACTGAAATCAAGAATATTCAACCTGTAAATAGTTAGATTTTCATTTTTAAAAATTAACACGGTGTATAAGATTATCAATAATAATAGTTTATAAATGTTATATAACATAAAAATATCAAATATGCTTGCTTAAACACCATTAAATATGAATACTCATTATTCTCACTTAAACATCTTTGCGTTTCTCGGGCTCTTCAGCCAGTTTAAGGTGCTAAGCTTTGACCTTTAAAGGCGGAAAAGTTGATCAATAATAAAAGTTGATACAATTGATTTTGACGTACGAAACTTTGGCGTTGATGTTCTTTTACTTTCCCTACTCCCCCTTCCTTCCCCTACTTCCCTTTCCTTGTCTCTGCACGTTTTATTCTCCCACTTACTTCTGCTACTTGACTCTATCACTCTTTGTAATCCCCCCCCTCATTACACTACTTCTCCTCTCCTCATTTCCCCTATTTCCCCTAATTCCACTTCCCTAATTTTCCCTACATTCCTACTTCTCCTTCCCTCATTTTCCATACTTCTACTGCCCTCCCTCACTCTCTATACTTCCCCTTACCTTACTACCCTAATTCTTCTGCCCTAATTTCCTATTATTTCCCCTCCTTTACCTACTTCCCCTTTCCTCATTTTTTTAAAGTACTTTTTCTACTTCCCTACATCCTTTTTCCTCATTTTCCCTCACCTTCCCTCTTCTCATCTTTTATAGCTCATCTAGTTCCACTTCCCTCATTTTCCCTTACTGTTCCTCCCCTCATTTATCCTACTTCACCTACTTCCCCCTTCTACTTTTTAGCAGTTCCTCTTATTTCGCCTGCTTTAACTCTCCTCACTTCCAATTACATTTCTTACTACCCCTTTCATCATTTCCCCTCACTTTCCCTAATCATCTTCTAATTTCCCCTTTCTTTTTGCTACATCCCCTTACTTAAACTACTTCCCAACCTCTTACTTTTCCTACTTCCTTAACTATTACTCCCCTACTTCTCTTCCATTAATAACCTCTTATTTTCCCTACTACATCTACTTCCCCTACTACATCTACTTCCCCTCTCCTCAATTTCAGCACTTTCTTTACTTCCTATCTTCTCAATTCCCCTTACTTAGTCTACTTCCCCTCCCCTCGCCCCCTGCACTTCCTAAACTTACCCCTTTCATTTCCCCTAATTCCCCCTACATAAAAATAAAAAGAATGTAAAAAAACACCAGAAATATTGCGTTATAAATCTTTAAAATTAAGATTTGAATTTAGAAAGCTTTGAATTCAATTGAGGAAGCTGGCTGCCCCTTTTTCAGCTCCCTATATTTTTCGGGACTACTAGAGACGGTCTAATAAAAAAAGAAATTGATTATAGAATGGTTAAAATTTCTAGGTATAATGGCCGAAATTCGTGGGTAGATAATCAGATTCAGATTGTTCCGGGAATTTCTTTTAAGGAGCAAATGTATTATTGAGTGGAATGGCTAGGACAGATATATCTATATATGTATCAATCATCATTAAGTTAGTAACCTTTATTAAGGAGGCTTTTCGAGTCAGATACGACACCTGCTCCGACAGATTTGGGCTTCCGAAATCCTTCCGACACCTTGACTACCAAGGTGTCTGCGGCCTACGCGTTTGCCGTTCCGGTTCTTACTCTATTTGGCGTCCCAAGGAAAAGACGGATGACTGACGAGAAACTCATTAGGCCCATCTTCGCGATAATACATGCAGATTAAATTCAGAAATTATTCAGAAATCTTTAAAATTACTACTAAATTTAAATTAGCATTCAAATGAATTCACAATTCATTTTTTGCGTCTCCTTGACTTGCATGATCAGAAAATACGCACTTAGATACACGTGAGAGTGGCCGGGAATTTCCAAAATGATGAAATTCGCGAATAATAATAATAATAATAATTCTTAAAAGTCCCAAAAATAGATAATTATACTTTTTTATTTATTATTGATAATTTGGAATGACTGATAAATACCGAAAAACAAAATTCCCGAAATAAGAAAATTGTTGATAATTAATCATTTTCGAATAATGAAACAGTTTATGATATTACCGAATTTGAAAACACCTTGAATAAAATTGCTGCATGTTTTATAATGACGAAAATTTTATTCCGAGTGTTTTCCAATTAGGTAAAATCTTAAATTTTGGAAATTTTATTATTTAGGATATTTTTCTAATTATTTATTATTTACCATTAAAAATTGTTGTCATTGTGTAAAAGCGGGAATTTCCCTTTGTGGTCAATTTTAAAGTGTGAAATGTTTAATAATTTTGGCAATTCAGTTTCGGAATTCATTCAAATTTGGTAATTTAACAAACTTTCAGGAATTATATGTTTGGAATATTTCTTCTGGAAATTCCCCGGAGTTAGCGAAAATATTTTTCGGAATTTTTCAGATGATCTCTGGTCATCCGGAAGATCGATTGAATATGCAAACTGGCAATCCACTGTAATCCAATCAATCCAATATCCAATTAATCCAGTATAAAACGTTTAATCCACCCATATTCCTGTCTAATCCAGCGTAAACCAGTTTAATCCACTTTTAATATATATAATTCGAGAAAAATTCAGGTAATCCAAGTAAGTCACTTGCAATCCATACCTAATCCCAAATAATCCATTTGGATGTTTAAGTAATCAAGTGTAATCCACTTGTAATCCAAATAATTTCTGAGTAAGTTGGGTTATCCTATCTAACTAATCCGCCTGTAATCCAGCTTAGATTATATACAACCAAATACAAAATAATACAAAAAAATACAAATCAAATACAAAAAATGATTATATACAATGCAGGTTAATCCAGTTTAATCCACTTTTAACCCATGTAATTGAGATAAATTCAGGTAATACAAGTAATTTACTTGTAATCCTGAGAAATAAGCACTTGTAATCCAAACAATTCCTGTGTCAGTCGGGTATGCCAATCTAAATAATCCACTTGAATCCAATTTTAATCCATCTAATTTGAAAGAAATTCAGGTGATACCAGTAAGTCACTTGTAATCCTGAGAAATAAGCACTTGTA
>JAAAKG020143142.1:0-11434 GCA_010014905.2 Druon quercuslanigerum
AGAGAAGTAAATTTTAAACAAAACAAAAAAAGAAGCTTTTAGCCAAAAATAATTAGTTTCCAAGCAAAAATGGAATAGTTTTATCTTTAATCAAAAAAATTAATTTGCAAACTAAAAAGAAATGGATTTACAGTCAAAGAAATTAATTTTTAATCACAATAATAAATTTTTGACCAAAAATGTGAATTTTGCACCAAATAAAAAAAATTTCAACCCAAAAGATGAATTTTCTATAAACAAAAAAAAACTGAGTTTCAACTAAATATTTTTTTTAACTAAAGAAATAAATTCTTAACAAAAAATAGTAATGTTAAATTTTACAAAAAGTAAAATAGTTACATTTTCAGCAAGTAAAATAAAATTTCAACTAAAAAAGAAACGAATTTTGATCAAAATAGGTACATTTTTAACCGAATAATTAAATTTTTAACCCAGAAGATAAATTTTCTATAAAAAAAATTAATTCTTAACAAAAAATAGAATAGCTTAATTTTCTAAAAAAACAGAACGTTTTTTAACGAAAAAGATTAATGTTATATAAAAAGGCACATTTTTAAACAATACATGGAAGGATTAATGTGAATTTTCAACTAAAATGATGAATTTCAAATTAAAAAAAAACTAATTTTTTTAACCAAAGAAAATAGTTTTTAAATTCGTTTTTTTAATTTTTCATTAAAAACATGAATTTTTGACCAAAAAGTTAAATATTCAACCCAAAAGATAAACTTGCTATCAAGAAAAAAATAGAATAGATAAATTTTCTATAAAACAGAACATTTTTTAACGAAAAGATTACATTTCTATCGAAAATGTAAATTTTCAACAAAACATGGAACAGTTGAAGTGAATTTTCAACTAAAATGATGAATTTTCACCTAAAAGAAAATTAACTTTTAACCAAATTAATTTCCAAGCAAAAATGGAATAGTTTTATCTTTAGTCAAAAAAAAATAATTTGCAACTAAAAAGAAATGGATTGAGAGTCAAAGAAATTATTTTTAATCACAATAATGAATTTTTGACCAAATAGAAAAATTTTAAACCCAAATGATGAATTTTCTATAAACAAAAAAAAGACTAATTTCCAACTAAATATTTGTCTTCAACTAAAGAAATAAATTCTTTAAAAAAAATAATAAAGTTATATTTTGTACAAAAAGAAAATAGTTATATTTTTAGCCACTAAAATAAAAATTCAACCAAAAAGGAAACGAATTTTCAACAAAATAGTTACATTTTTCACAAAAAAAAAAAGATCGAAAAAAGATGAATTTTCAACATCAAAAATGGAATATATAAAGTAAATTTTCAACTAAAACGATAAATCGTCAACTAAAAAAAAATTAATTTTTAACCAAATACATGAATTTTCAACTAAAAAGATAACTTATCAAAAAAATAAAGTAGTTAAATTTTTACTTAAAAAAAACATTTTTACACAAAAAAAAAATAAACGATTAAAAAAAACAGTGTAATTCTTAACCAAAGAAATAAATTCTTAACCAAAGAAATAAATTCTTAACTTTTTAAGGGAAATCATTATTAATATAAAAAATAAAAGAATTTTCAACAAAATAGTTCAATTTTTAACCAAAAAAGACCGGAAAATATAAATTTTTGACAAAAAAAAAAGTTACATTTTCAGTTTCCAAAATTTTTTACCAAAAAGATAAATTTTCAACAAAAAAGACTAATATTCAACAAATTACATTAATTTTTATATAAACAAGATAAATATTTACATAAACAAAACAACTAAAAAATATAAATTTAAACACAAAAAATAAGATAGATCAATTTACAGTTAGAGAAATAATTTTTAAACAGAACAAAAAAAAACGAATTTTTATCAAAAATAATTAATTTTCAATTAAAAAGAAGCGAATTTTTTTACCAAAGAAATTAATTTTTTAATCACAATAATGAATTTGTCACCAAATAGTTGAATTATCAACCAAAAAGATGAATATTCTATCAGCAAAAAAAAAACGAATTTTCAACTAAATTTTTTTTTTTTACGAAAGAAATTCTTTAAAAAAAGGAATAATTAAATTTTCTACAAAACAAGATAATTTTTTAACGAAAAAGATTACATTTCTATCCAAAATGGTACATTTTCAACAAAGAATGAAATACTTCAAATGAATTTTCCACGAAAATCATAAATCTTCAACTGAAAAAAAAATTAATTTTAAACCAAATACATGAATTTCCAATTAAAAAGATAAATTTCCTATGAAAAATAGAATAATTAAATTTTTAGTTCATAAAATGGATTTGTAACCAAAAAGGGAAACGAATTTTTAACAAAACAGTTAAATTTTTAACCAAGGAAATTAATTTTTACCAAAATTAGAATGAAAGCGATACATTTTCGACAAAAAAGTTGAAGAATTACAGTTTCAGTTTTTAAAAAATTCTAAAAAAGAAAAAAAAAAATTCTTCAAAAATAAAATTGTCATTTTTATTTGGAAAATGATCTTTTTTTAGTTTTAAATTCAACTATTCTTTCGCAATCGTCTATTATTCGTATTCTTTGCATAATCTAGCTTTTTCTTTTTTTTTTTTTCTTTTTTCTTTTTCTTTTTCTTTTTTTCTGCATAAGATGGAAATTTAATCTAAAACTTTTTTATTTTTACTGTGATTAATTTTTTTTAATTAGTCAATTGATTTTTTAATTAATTAATTAATTTTTAACTAAAAAAATTAATTTTTGATAAAAATGATGAATTTTCCACTAAATATATTATTTTTTTACCTAAAAGTTAAATTTTCTACAACACAGATAGTTTTCTAACGAAAAAGATTACGTTTCTAGCAAAAAAGGTACTTGTTCAACAAAACATGGCACAGTTAAAGTAAATTTTTAACTAAAACTATGAATCTTTAGCGGGAAAAAAACTGTTAACAAATATTTTTTGGAAAATAGTTAAATTTTTAACCAAAGAAATTAATTTGCAACCAAAAAGATTAATATGATACCAAACAAAGACTCACTTTTAACAAAATACAGTAATTTTTATATAAATAAGATTAATTTTTGACCCAACTTAGAATAATTAAAATACTAGAAAAATAAATGTTGAACCAAAAAAAAAATCCAATTTACAACACAATATTTTTTTCATTCAAACAAACTATATTGCAACAAAAACAAAAAAAATAAATTTTCCTTAAAAACGATTAATTTTTAAATAAAAAAATAAATTCCCAACAAAAAAATTCAATTTTAAATCCAAAAGACAGATTTTCTACCAAAAAAGTTCCAGTCTCAAAAAATATAAACATTTTTAACTGAAAAAGATAAATGTACCAATTTTCAACAAAAGAAATAAATTTTGAATAATAATGATGAATTTTTAACACAAAAGATGAAGTTTCTATCAACAAAAAAAAAGAATTTTCAACAAAAAATACAATAGTAAAATTTTAAACAAAACAGATAATTTTTAACAAAAAAAGATTACATTTCTTTAAAAAAAGGTAAATTTCCTAAAAAAAATAAAAAAATTAAATTTCAGTTAAGAAAACGAATTTTTATCTAAAAAGGAAAACACGAATTTTCAACAAAATACTCAAATTATTAACCAAAAAATTAATTTTTAACCATAAAAAAAAGATCGAAAAAGATCAATTTTCGATAAAAAAAATCGAACCGTTTTCGGTTAAAAATTCTAAATAAGAAAAATAAATAATTTTTAACCAAAAAGATGAATTTTATACCAAGATAAAATAATTAAAATTCGCTTTTTCTTTAATTTCAAATTAATTGTTTTAATTGGGGATTTAACTAATTCATTTTTGCTTGAAAATTGATCTTTTTTAGTTAAAAGTTTAACTTTTCATCAAAATTAATTAATCATTAACTAAAAAGAAACCAAATTTAAAAATAAATTAATTTTTAATGGCAATGATGAATTTTCAATCGAAAATATGAATTTTTGATCAAATAATAGTATTGTCAACCCAAAATAATAATTTTCTATCAACCAAAAGACGAATTTTCAACCAAAAATGGAAAAGTTAAAATTTTCAGTCAGTAAAATAAATTTTCAACAAAAGAAAACAAAATTTTATGTAAATAAGTTTTTTTAACCAAAGTAAGAAATTCTTAACAAAAAATAGAATAGTTAAATTTTCTACAAAGCAAATCATTTTTTGACGAAAAAGATTACATTTATTTTTAAAAAATTTAAATTTTTAACAAAAAATGGAATATTTAGAATAAATTTTTAACTAAAAAGATAAATTTTCAACAAAAATAGAATAGTTAAATTTTCAAAAAAAAACAAAAATGATTTTAAATAAAATAAAAGTAAAGTAAATTTTGAAGCAAATATTATAATTTTCAAACAAATTTCAGTGAAAGGAATTAATTGTAAACAAGAAATGTTGAAAAAAATGACCAAAAAATATATTTTTTTAATTCAAAAAAATTATTTTTCAGCCAAAAATAGAAGAAATAAATTTTAAGTTAAAAAAATCAATTTTAAAACAAACAAATAAAATCTCAACAAAATAATTCAATTTTAAATCCAGAGGATAAATTTACAAACAAAAAAAGTATATTTTAAATTAATTTAAACTTTTAAGTTTTTTTAGCATATTAGTTAATTTTCAAGCAAAAATGGAAATTTTATTTTCAGTTAAAAAAAAATTTTCTACAAAACGAAACACTTTTGAACGAAAAAGGTTACATTTCTGTAAAACAAAAGGTAAATTTTTAACCAAAAATGGAACAGGTAAAGTGAATTTTCGAGTAAAATGATGAATCTTCGATATCAACAATGTAATTTTCAACCAAATACTTGAATTTTAAAATAAAAAAAGCAGTTCCCTACCAAAAATATAATACATAAATTTTCAGTTAGTAAAATAAATTTTTAACCAGAAAAGAAACGAATTTTCAAAAAAATAGTTAAGTTTTTAACCAAAGAAATTAATTTTTACCAAAATAAAAAGGAAAACGATACATTTTCGAAAAAAATCGAAGAATTACACTTTCAGTTTAAAAAAAATTCGAAACAAGAAAAAAATAATAATTTTCAAAAATAAAATGGTCGTTTTTATTTGAAAATTGATCTTTTTTTAGTTTAAAATTTTATTATTCTTTCGCAATCGTTTATTATTTGTATTATTTGCATAAAAAGATGTATTTTCAACTAATAGTTGAATTTTCACCAAAAAAAAAGATAAATTTTCATCTAAACATAAAATATTTAAATTTTCAGTAAACAAATAATTCGCAATAAAATTTAATTTTTAACGTACCAGTACAATTCTCCACCAAAAAGATTAAATTTCTTCGAAAAAAACTCATTTTCGCAAAAATAGATGAATTTTTATCTAAACAAGATCAATTTTCAACAAAAATTAGAATAGTTAAAGTGCTAGAAAAATAAATGTTCAAGCAAAAAAAAAATTACAAATATATCTATAAAAATATATTTTTTTCATTAAAACAAATTATTTTCCAACCAAAAATAGGAGAATTAAATTTTCAGTCAAAACAATTAATTATCAAATAAAAAAATACATTCTCAGAAAAAAACCTCAATTTGAAATACAAAAAATGAATATTTTACAAAAAATGTACAGTTTCAATCAAATATGTAAATTTCCATCTGAAAAAGATAAATTTAAAATAAAAAATAGGATTGTTTAATTTATAATTCGAGAAGTAAATTTTAAACAAAAAATAAAACGAGTTTTCAGCAAGTTAATTAAGTTTTAAGCATAAACGAAATTTTTATCTGCAGTTAAAAAAATTAATTTGCATCTAAAAGAAACGACTTTTCAACCAAAGAATTGAATTCTTAACAAAAAAAAGAATAATTAAATTTTCTACAGAACAGATAATATTTAACGAAAATTATTACATTTCTATCCAAAAAGGTAAATTTTCAACAAAAAATGGAATATTTAGAATAAATTTTCAACCAAATACATGATTTTTCAATAAAAAGATAAACTTTCTACAAAAAATGTAACTAATTTATTTTTGTTTGAAAAATTATATGTTTTAGTTTTAAATTCAACTATTTAGTTGAAAAATTATGTATTTTGTAGAAAATTCATTTTTTAGTTGAATAAACTCATCTTTTATTTGAAAAATTAACTATTTTATTCAAAATTAGTTTTATTAAATTTTAAATCAATTGTTTTAACTTGGCATTTAACTTTTCCATTTTTGTTTAAAAATCAATCTTTTTTTAGTTAAAATTATAACTATTTGGTTCAAAATTCAGGTGTTTTGTTCAAAATTCATTTTTCTTAAAGAAAATTAGTCTGCTTGGTTGAAAAAACAACTATTATGTCAAAAATTGTGCTATTTTATTGAAAATGCAGTATATTTCGACTTGAAATCTTAAGAGTTTAATACTTTTTAAATAGTAATTAATATAGTACCCAAATTAAGTATATTTAAAAGACTTGATTCTCCTATTTTCCTACAAAATCTCGTCATATTCCCAGTTTTTAGATAATTTTATTATGCGAAACACTAAAAAAATGAATCGAAAATGAAAAAAAGCCTGAAAATAAAATAAATTACAATTAAATTTACCATCTAAATCTTCTCCACTTCGTTCCATAAACCGGACATAATTATTTGGCAGGGGTTCAGCTTCTCCAATTTGGTTTTCATATCCATCCAATTCCTTCACAACAGCCACAGGTAAATTACTAAGAATCCCTTTGTCTTCCTTCTCCTTATCAGAAATTGGAGCACCCTTCCCAACATTTTTCTCGTCGCGTTCAAAATCCTCTTGAGTAATTACCGGAATTGTGTCGGTGAAATTCAAGCGAACTGGTTTATTCACTTCATCTCCCAAATTCAGCTTCATTTTGAAGGAAAAATTATATTTTTTAAATAAATAACGCATCACAGGTTATGAATGATTTTCTATACTTTTCCAATACATTTCGTACATTTATCAATAATTTAAGTAGTATGAAATCTATATTTTATTTAAGAACTTGCTATTTAATAATACATAAACTGTGATAAATTCCGAGTCAAAAATAAAAATAAAACTTACCACAACAAATTTTGTCGACTCTTGTGTCGGAGCAACTTCTGCACTTCCGGGTGTAGTGGGATCTTTATTTCTATTTCGACCCTTCTTTTTATTAGATTGAGGCGTATTCATGGTTAAATTACACTTGAGGGCACATATTATGATTTATAATATACGAAAAATAAGTATTTAGAATACGAATACTAAAATGGTTGAGGTTAGGATCAACGCGCGCGCAACTTTGACACTTTGGTTGACACCTTTCACTTTTTTCTAAGCAATAGAAGTTTTTCGGAAAGGTTCTTAAAATTATCAACCATTTTTTGGGAATTATTTTATTAACACATGAGTTATGGGTGCAAAAAATAAGCCAAATTTACGTCTTGAGGTGTTTACGAGTTGCACCGGTCAAACTCACTAGCGCTATCTCCACGTATTTCGAAGGAACTAAATATAAATAAAATTTAAAGTAACTTTTTTTTTAGTTTTCTCAAGATTTGGAAAAAAAGGTAAAGAATTTTTTAATTATTTCAAGGTAATTTAAAATTGAAAAATCAATTTATATTGATTTTTTAAGTTCAAAAAATAAAATCAGAATTTTTACAAGAATTTCGGAAAAATGTCACAACATTATAACAGGTTTTTTCAAGTTTTGCAGCTTTTTTTAAAATCTTTCGGAATGTTTTGACATTTTTTAAAATATTTATCTTCTTATAATAAATGTTGAAAAGAAAAATGCAGAAAAATATTTTCTTTAAATCTTGAAGTTTTTTTAATTATTAATTTTCTTAAAATAAATGTTGAAAAATATAAAATCATTACAAATGTTAAAAAAATATGTTTATTTTTTCAGCATTTTTCATAGGAATTTAAAAAATTAAAAAAAATGAGAAATTTTGAAGGATTGTTTATTTTACAAAATTTAACTTTAGAAAATAAATAATTTTAAATATTTCAAAACATTCCGAAAAATTTTTAAAAAATATTCAAGATATGAAGACATTTTTATTAATTTTCTTAAAATTTGAAATGATTTTTTATTTTACAACATTTATCTTAAGACAATAAATATTTTTAAAAATTTCGAGATTTTTTCAAAGATTACAAACAAAAATCAGCAAGATATAAAGAAAATTGTTTAAATTTTCCATTCTTTTTTTTAAATCTAGGAAATTATCTGGAAAATTAAAAATACTTTCTTTACATTTTTTATTTCACAATTATTTAATTATTTATTCTCTTAAAATAAATGTTGTGAAATAAAAAAAAAAAAATATTTTCTTTGAATCTTGCAAGGTTTTTTTTTGAATCTTAGGGAATGTTTTAAAATCTTTTAAATTATTCATTCTCTTAAAACAAATTAAAATAAATATTTAATTAAAATGCTGAATCTTCAATGAAAAAAAATTAAGAATTATTAAAAGTTTATTGAAAATGATTTCAAAACATTCGTTAAGATTCCTAGAATTTTGAAAAAATGCTGGGAAATTAACAAAAATTCTTCAAATCTTACATATTTTTTTTTAAATCGTTCGTAATGTCTTAAAATAGTTTTAATTATTTATTCTTAAAATAAATGTTAAAAAATAAAAATGTCATAAAAAAATTTTAAGATAATATTTTTAATTTTGTAGAATTTTTAACAAGAATTATGAAAAATGCTGCAAAATTAAAACAATAATAATCAAATCTTGTAGATTTTTGGTAGAAATCTTTCGAAAGGTTTTGAAATTATTTTAATTATTTATTCTCTTAAAATAAATGTTGAAAAATAGAAAAATGATTACAAATTTTAAGAAAATATTTTTAATTTTGCAGAATTTTTCCGAGAATTAAAAAAAAATTTTTTTAATCTCGTGAAATTTTGAATGATTGTTTATTTTACAACATTTAATTTTGGAAAATAAATAATTTTAAAGATTTTCAATAAATAATTAAAAAGATTTCGAGAGGTTTTCAAAGATTACAAACAAAAATCAGCAAAATTTTAAGAAAATTGTTTTAAATTTTCAGTATTTTTTTAAAATTATAGGAAAAATTCTGTAAAATTAAAAATAATTTCTTAAAACTTTTAATGAATTTTTATTTCACAACATTTTTTAAAAAGAATAAATAATAAAAAGATTTCAAAACATTCCTTAAGAATTCAAAAATAAATCTTCAAAATTTAAAAAAGTTTTTTTCGAGAACTTTAAAAAAATGTTGGGAGATTAAAAAAAAATCTTCAAATCTTGCAGATTTTTTTGGAAATATTTCAGAATGTTTTGAAATCCTTCAAATTAGTTATTTTTCTTAAATAAATGTTAAAAATTACAAAATCATAAAAAAATTTTGAAGACAATATTGTTAATTTTGCAGAATTTTGAAAAATACTGCAAAATTAGACCAATTTTCTTCAAATCTTGTAGATTTTTGTTAGAAACCTTTTGAAATATTTTTATTTATTTATACTCCTGAAATAAAGGTTGCAAAATAAACAATGAATACAAATTTTAACAAAATTAAAAAATATCTTCAAATCTAGCAGATTTTTGTTTGAAATCTTTCAGAATGTTTTAAAATCTTTTTAATTATTTATTCTCTTAAAATAAATGTTTAAAAAAAATGTCATTAAAAATGTTAAGATAATATTTTTAATTTTGCAGAATTTTTCTAACAATTATAAAAATTACTGCATAATTAAAACAATAATCTTCAAATCTTATAGATTTTTGGTAGAAATCTTTCGAAAAGTTTTGAAATCATTTTAATTATTTATTCTCCTAAAATAAATGTTGTAAAATAAATAATCATTACAAATGTTAAAAAAATTAAAAAAATTTGTTTTGAAATTTTTCGGAATGTTTTGAAGTTTTTTAAAATTATTGATTCTCTAAAAATAAATGTTAAAATATAGAAAATCATTACAAATTATAAGAAAATATGTTTATTTTTTCGGAATGTTTCCTAGGATTTTGAAAAATTAAAAAAAAAGAGAAATTTTGAAGGATTGTTTATTTTACAACTTTTAATTTTAGAAAATAAATCATTTTAGAGATTTCAAAACATTCCGAAAGTTTTTTCAAAAATATTCAAGATTTGAAGACACTTTTATCAATTTTCCTCAAATTTGTAATGATTTTTTATTTTACAGCATTTATCCTAAGACAATAAATAATTAAAAAGATTTCGAGATTTTTTCAAAGATTCCAAACAAAAATCAGCAAGGTTTTAAAGAAAATTGTTTTAATTTTTCAGTATTTTTTCAAACTTCTAGGAAAATATCTGTAAAATTAAAAATATTTTTTTGAAATTTTTTGTTTCACAAAATTTATTTTCAAAGAATAAATAATTAAAAAGATTTTAAAACACTCCTTAAGATTCCTAGAATTTAAAAAAAATGCTGGAAAATTAAAAAAAAATGCTTCAAATCTTGTAGATTTTTTATAGAAATCTTTCGAAAGGTTTTAAAGTTTTCTAAATTATTTATTCCCTTCAAATAAATTTTGTAAAATAAATAATCATTACATTGCAATTTTTTTTAATTTTTCCGGATGTTTTAAAGTTCTTAAAATTATTTATTCTCTTAAAATAAATGTTGAAAAATAGAAAATCATTACAAATTTTAAGAAAATATTTTTATTTTTTCAGAATGTTTTCTAAGATTTTGCAAAATTAAAAAAAAATCGTGAAATTTTGAAGTATTGTTTATTTTACAACTTTTAAATTTAAAAAATAAATAATTTTACAAATTTTAAAACATTCCGAAAGATTTTTAAAAAATATTTAAGATTTGATGACATTTTTATATTAAATTTCTTAAAATTTGTAACGATTTTTTATTCTAGGTTTTAAAGAAAATTGTTTTAATTTTTTAGTATTTTTTTTAAATCTAGGAAAATATCTGAAAAATTCAAAATATTTTCTTTACAGTTTTTATTTCACAATTATTTAATTATTTATTCCCTTGAAATAAATATTCTAAAATAAAAAAACATAAAAATATTTTCTTTGAATCTTGCAGGTTTTTTTTGGAAATCTTATGGAATGTTTTAAAATCTTTTAAATTATTTATTCTCTTAAAATAAATTAAATAAATTATTTATTCTTTTAAAATAAATTAAATAAATTATTTATTCTCTTAAAATAAATTCAAATATATTTTTAATTAAAATGCTGAATCTTCAATAAAAAAAATTAAGAGTTATTAAGAGTTTATTTTAAATGATTTCAAAACATTCGTTAAGATTCCTAGAATTTTGAAAAAATGCTGGGAAATTAAAAAAAAATCTTCAAATCTTACATATTTTGTTTGAAATTTTTCGCAATGTTATAAAATCGTTTTAATTATTTATTTAAAAGAAATGTTGAAAAATAAAAATATCAATAAAAATTTTAAGATAATATTTTTAATTTTGCAGAATTTTTTCCAA
>JAAAKG020143143.1:0-11433 GCA_010014905.2 Druon quercuslanigerum
TAAAGTGAACGTAACTAAGTTTAATATAAATCGATTATTTTTGAGTGGGAGTATTGGAATAATGAACAAAAATGAATTATTTATTAAACTGAATATAATAAAGTCACATAGAGAGTAACTAAATCCAAGACGTATTTTATCCGTATGTTTATAAGAGATTATGAGTGCGTGTGGTCTTCCAGAAACTGCTCATATAAACAAGTGATTAAGAGTAGAGTGTGGAAGGGAACCATGTCACTAGTTTGTCTTTAGTCTTATGGGTTCTCTCTGAAAGAAAGGACATCTCAATAAAAAGAACTTTAATCCAAGTGAAATATTATTTGATTTAATCTCGATTCCTGTACTGTTTTTATCCCATAATCCTATAAATTTACTCTTGACATTCACTAACTGTATCATTTATCACAAAAATAACTTTTTACGATTTTCAGGGGGTAAAAATTATTTAAACAAATAATGATTGGTTGAGCAACTCAAAATGAGTTCAAAAGTACTTGGAAAGTTCTCACTTATTAAATAAAAATAATTCATGTTGAAAAAATAAAATAAAATGTTTAGTTTATCATAAATTCGACATAAAACTGCTATTTTCAATTTGTTTGGGCTTCTTCCGGTCACAATATTAAGGGGTTTGGGGGTAAGGGTAAAAATTGAAAGTAATTGGGTGAAAATTATTTCTTCAATATTCAATATAAAGTATCTAACTTTAATTTACAAAAAGTTAATAACAAGCACTTATTTTTTCGTTTTATAATTAAACCCGTTTTTCCCATTTAAAGCTTAATGTTAATTTCAAAAGCCCAGGGGCATCGTTTAATGTTGACTTATATAAAAAATAGAGCATGTCTTTTTCCAGAAAACGAAAAAAAGAGAACGAAAATCGAATTTTTACAGGTGTAAATTTGGACCACCCTAGTGTAATGCAGGGTAAATTGCTTAATGAGACATAAGAGAACCTGATATTTCCTTTATATTGTCATACTGTTAATTTCTTACTGAAGCAGATTTTCCATAGTTTGAATATAGATCGCATAGAAGACCAATGGACTAGAATGAGGGAGATCGAGTGAATGGAAATAGAAGGATCGAAATCATTGAATCGATCACTTTGGTACACGCACAATAACAAGAGGTGGAATTGCCTTGTTCACCATGAGCCAAATAGCTCATTTGCTTTTCACAATGGGTTACGTTATCAGCGAGTAAGACTTAATTACTAGAGAGCTGCTCTCTCAGATGCAGCCTGCTTTATCGAAGTCCCAAGTTCTGGGTCAATTGGGTCGCCAAAACTAGAGAAGTTTCGAGATTGCTTTAAGAAATTCTTCTAATGAATTTAATTTAAGTATGGTAATTAAGTAATTAAAAAGAAACAGAAAAATATAGAGGTCAAACGACACTGACGTTTGCTATTTTTCAGTGGCACTTTTTATCTCTCTTAGATATCATCTATTAATTGCTATAGAAAATTTAATGCACTTTCCAGAGAAAATATATTGTTAAACAACTATCGCCAAATGCGAATAAAAAATATTCTAAAGTAAACAATCTTTTGCCAAATTTATCATTAAAAGTGTAAAGAATGAGTTTGATAATCTCATCAATCCTTGAAACTATCAGTGAATATTAATAGCCGGAAAAATGTTCACTTTTTTATTGAAATGTGATTTCAGGAAACAAATTCCATGTAACATTGCGCAAAAGCGTCGCAATTGTGAATGGTTTTAATACTCTGCGCTAACTCGACATTTCTCTTCACTAAGCCAGATAACTTATCACTTAGCAGAAGATCACTCGCCTCACTCAACTTTGTCACTAGTTCCAATTCATTGTTATTCAGAAATGGAGCTTCTTCCCGCCTTCTTGAGTACATTCGCAATTTTAATATTCCTCTTCTACTACTTCTCCAAGAACTACAATTACTGGAAAATAAAAGGAATTCCGTACATTCCAGGGGCAGTGCCAGGATTGGGCCACGTATGGCCCATGATTTTCCTGCGCGAAAACTTTCCGGGAATGTGCAAAAAACTCTATAAAAATGCACCTGGACACAGCATGGTTGGTTTTTACCATTTAGGAACTCCTGCTCTCCTTATCAGAGACCCCAGCCTGGCAAAGGTCATCCTAGTAAACAACTTTTCAAGTTTTCATGAAAATCAGATCCAACTAGATCCTCACCTTGATCCCCTTTTATCAACTCATCCCTTCTTTAACAACGGTGATGCGTGGAAAAAATCGCGAGTGCGTGTAACGAATGCTTTCTCCACCAGGAAACTAAAAGTGTTGTTGAATTCCATCAACGGTGTATGTTTAAAGATGAGTGAGTATTTATCAGAAAAAGTCAGTGTTCAAAGTTTCGCAGAACTGGAATTAAAAGACCTTTTCTCGCGGTACACGGCAGAAGTAGTTGCAAATGCAATTTTCGGAATAGAAGGTCACGCTTTTGATGACAAACCTAATCCCAGATCCTTCAGTGAAATAGGCAAAGTGGTTTTTGAATCAACAGTCCTTAATGGAATAACTCAGAACTTAGTGTTCTTTCTACCTAAACTCGCAAGAATCTGTAAAGTTAGCCTCGTTCCACCAGGAATGGATTCATTTTTTCGTAAAACTATGAAAGAAGTATTAGAATCCAGGAAACGAGAAGACATCGTTAGGAATGACTTTCTTCAAATAATGATTGATCAAGAAAAGGTGGATCATGAAAACGTTGACGAAAGTGTTATAGTATCACATGCTGCTTCTTTTTTCCTTGATGTTTACGAGACTTCTAGTATCTCTTTAAGTTTTCTAGCCTTTCTGATTGCACATAATCCAGAAATTCAAAAAAAGTCACGCGAGGAAATCAAGAAAGTGCTTAGCAAGTTCGGTGGAGTTGTGTGCTACGAGGCCCTTCAAGAGATGACCTACATGGAGAAGGTTTTGAACGAGTCCATGAGGCTTTACCCAGCAGCGGGCTCCTTGATGAAAGTTTGTACTGAGAAGTTTCAGTTGACTGGATCAGACGGGATTTCGTGTAATGTGGAGCCTGGAACTATTTTAGTTATACCGACAGAAGCCTACCACGTTGATCCTCTCTACTGGCCAAATCCGGACAAATTTGATCCAGACAGGTTCAGTGAAGAGCAAAAGAGAAATAGAAATAAATTTTCGTTTTTGCCTTTCGGCGAAGGACCCAGAATTTGTGTGGGGATGAGATTGGCAGTGATGCAGGTTAAGGCTGCTATGGCGACTATTTTAGAAAAGTACAGCCTAGAAGTTTCTTCGAAGACTCAACTTCCCTTGAAAAGGGATTCAAAAACATTAATGTCGATTGCAGAAGGAGGTTTGTGGATTTATGTAAAGCGATTAGTAGACTTTTGACTTATAGAGTAGGTTATTATCCGTGCTGGGAAGTTACTCAAGAAAAAAAAGGTTAAAATAGACTATCAATTTTTCATTTAAAATATGTAGTTTGGAAACGGTATTTTTTTGGATGATTTTTGTTACTTGTAAATATCTAACTTACCGGCCTTTTCTTGGACCAACACATGTCCACACGAAATTAGATATCGAGCTGAAAGTTTGGTAAATTAAACAAAAAATTCTAAGGAAGGTTTTTCTAGGTAACATTTTTTCTTCTAAATCTTTAAATTTTTTGCGCATTTAGAATCTTCAAATAGTAACGAGTTACTCCCCAACATTGGCTAATACAAAAAAGTAGTGCAAAATTACGTGTTAACTTTTAAGACAGTGCAAAGAGAATTAATAATTTGAATCGTTATAGCTAATCAAGAATGTTACATCGAAATTTAATAGTGCTCCAGACTGTGCGGAGAATAATATCGATTTCCATTATCTCGGGAGTACTTGAATGTAGGTTGCAGTTTTTAAAGTAGAAGATGTCTTGGCAGGAGTTAGCAATTTAAGTCAGGGCTAAGTAATTGGCAGTAGTAAATTAATTTCTAGTTCGTAAGAAGCAACTATACAATCCTCATAATTGCAAATTAGCATGGATTTTCTACAATATTGTATTGGACTATATAAGCAAGTCATTTTTCAGAAATTTACAAATGTCAAATATTTATTTTATATAGAGAAGTGTGGGATAGAATGAGTTGTTTGAATTCCGTCCTGGGTATGTTCTATAGTTTCTGTAAAGTAAATATATATTCAAGTTTTCAAGTTATAATTATAACTGCAGTATAAATGAATTATTAATTACAATTGCTCAAAATGTGCCGAACTAATGATTGTATCCCAGTTTTCACTATAAACCACCAAAAAGGCTATTTGCAGCATTGACTGTATAATTTAGTGTTAAGCAACATACAAGTGTGAATTATTACGTAACTGATTACGAATACTAATTACACATTGATAATTGTTTTCAGTAAGTTGTTTCTCGAGAAATTCAAAAAAGTTAGGTATAAACTTACTTTGTAAATTATCCAAAGCGAAAAGCATTCTTTTTTACTTTTTTCAACCAAGCTGGATGTGTAACTCATTTGTTTGTCTTTTTGTAACAAATTTATCTTGAGCAACAATAAAATGACAATGATAAAAAGTTTTCGTAGTGATTACACCATATGTTCCATATCCTTTACTAGCAACATAGTAAACTTTAAACATACTTTTTTTTCATTCCGATTAACTTTCGCATTTATTTTTAGTCTAAAAATTTACTAACAGGACTTTCAGTGTAAAAATGAATGGTTTAAATTTGTCATATCGCAAGCGTTTTTATGTCCTTGCATGGTAATAATCATCTTTGATTAATCACTTTGCTGAGTTCAACAAAAGTTTATCATAAAAATACTTTACAAGTATATGAAAATGGGCGTATGTATTTACGTAAAGCCTATTCGTCAATTGGAGATATTTTAAATCAAAGGTCAGTAATTAATTACTGATAAGTGACTAAGAATGTGGACACCGTCAGCAGACTTGTGAGGTCAAGAGTGGCTTTTCAGGAGAAATAATAGTAAAAAAGACAGCACTTCTCTATATCACAAAAAAAATAGTTCGCTAAAAAATGTAGCATTATTTTTTTTAATTCTTGTAATAACATAATTTAAATATTTTGGATCACAATCACGTTCATGAGATATTCCAAATTGATATCTGAAGACTTAAACAATTTTAAAAAAAAAACTAATTTATGAAAATTCATATTTTTAAGCGCTTAGAACTTAAAGTTTATCTTGGAAGCTTTTAAAATGAAATACTTTAGAATAACAGCATTAAATATTGCTCAGTTTCAAATTCAAACCATTAAACATTGTTCACTTTCTAACTAAAGATTATAATAGTTTTAAGTGTATTGTAGAACCCTAATTCTGATTACATTATGTCAGAGACTAATACATGTTCTTAAAATATATAAAGCTCTTAGGTTCTATTAATTTAGCCCAAATTGAAAAAGAAGACATGGAAATTTCTTCAAAGACAGACATAAAAATGAAGTCTTTTAAAGAGGAAAAATACACACAAATATACCGAGAAGGCAGCAATAAAGTGATCTCATACGCAAAAAACACAACTAAGTGAAACAGCGCGTCAATTCGAAATCTGTCAGAAATTTTATTTATAGGTACACATGGCAATTAAGGTTTGGTCATAAAAATTATACGGCTAGAAAGGTCAGTTGAAAAAATTATCAGGATGTATATCATTAAACCGAAATAGTATAATAATTTGGTTTTAGAGAAATGTGCCTTAGAAGATTCTTATTCTCATAGTGTGTCAATTTAAAAAAATTATTTTTAATTAACTTCCTCTAAGCGATAGTTTATGTTTAATGGATACATGATATAAAAGAAAAAAGCATTTTGAATTATACACATATGACGAAAGATTATTTTCATGTGTTTGAGGCTTGGATACTGTTAAAAATACATTAGAGCAAAATCGCATGACTCTGTGAAATTATAAATGTATAACCAGCGTACTTTTTTAAAAAACTGAGTTTTTGTTTAATATCCTTTTGAGGCTGACTTTGAAAAAAATAATATACACTTAAGGCATATGTACTTACAATAGACTAGGAAAAACATGGGCAAGTTTATGTGATCAAAAAACATAAAGGTAGCCTGTTTTCAAAAAATCATTTTCGTATTTTTTCAAATTACGTTGTTCAAGCTTGCTTTAAAAACATTTTTTTAAGTTTAAGTTTTGTACTTTTAAAAATACATATGAAAAAAATAATTAGAAAATTAAAAATTTCAAAAAACTTACGACAACAAATCTTTGCAAAAGTATATATTTTCTTGCTTTTTGGTTATAAAAACTTATCAATTTTTCCATAATGCATTTTATCCTTTAAAAGTCTCCGATTACCTGTACAAAAATTCATTTGTCATTCCTGCAGATTATTTTTTTTTTTAAATCAGACGTCCATTAAATATTAAATATTGCCTGGAGGAAGTAATTAAAGGCATTCATCAATCAACATCAAACAAATTGTCCTTTATAAGGGTCCTAATACACAACTTAAATATGATTATTTTTATATAGGTTTAATGTTGATTTTTATTTCATAAGTCGATGCTATCTAAATTTGAATGAGTGAGATTTCATTGTACATCAGTGGAAATTCTTACTGATTGAAATCAGCAACCCATTTCTTGCTGATTCTAATTTAAAAAGTACTATTATAAATAATAGAAAAAAGAATAGGAGACTTTGCATTACGCATTGCTTTTTCTTGTATAAAATATACGTCTTGGTATGTGCTATATATTTTGTTATGTGCGAGGACGCAGAACAAGGGAAACCACTCAAGCAGCCCGTTGGGGTATACTGTTTGGCTACGTTTGAGACGTGGGTCACTATATCTCGCGTACTGAAAATACCATGGGCCAGGTGAACTAAGAACACCCCTGGTTAGCACTCTCTGATAGCTCGACATTTCGAAGTGGAGTTTGTTTATTTTCTCAGTTTCATCTCTTTCCTTCCACATCAAACTTGGATGGTTTGTTCTTATTATTTTGAGATAACAAGGTGGCCGAAAAACTTCATTTTCAAAATTTCCTGAATTTTCCTTTATTTTTCTCTCACTAAGTTTTCATTTCCCTTGAGCATTAATATTTAAAGACCAGCATTATAATCGTGGAACCTTTTCAGTACAAAATATAATCTAAATGGAATAAAAATGTTTTAAATTTCCGATCATAAAGATAACATTTTAACCGAAAAGTTTCATTTTTAACCACAAGAAAGGAAGTTTCAACTCAAGAAGATTACTTTTCTACCAAAAAATATTAATTATAAACAGGAAAGATCAATTTACTAGAAAACACGGAAAAGTTACATTTTTATTTTTAAAAAAAGTAATTTTTTAAATTGATTAATTCAATTTGTACACAAGTTGTTGATTTTTCAATTTAAAAAGATCAATTTTCATCAAAGTTATTCATCTTTCATCCAAAAAGATGAATTTTTAACGAAAATGATAAAATCTTTAATTTTAATAGCTAAATTTTCAATTTAAAAATTAATCATTAACCAAAAAGAAAATTTTCAACTAAAGAGATTAATTTTCAACTAAAATGATAAATCCTCAGGGAAAAAATCATTTTCTGATACATTTATCCAGGTAGTTCAATTAGCGAAAAAAAAAAGATTTTAATTTTAAATAGAAAAGTAGTTGAATTCAACCATATAATACAAATATTCCACTAAACAGTTGCATTTTTATACAAAAAACAAGATATTTCTTTTGAAAAATTAATTTGATAAACCAAAAAAATGAGTTAAAAAATAGAATGATTTTCAACACTAAAATATAAAGTTTCAACCAAAAATGATGGATTGTTAACTAAGTAATCAAATGTTTAAATACAAATATAATTTTTTGGTGGAAGCAACAAAAAGAATGGAAATATAAGGCAAATAAATTACTGACAAGAGGTTTTATATATAATTTTTTTAATATGCAAAACAGAGTATTAAAATTATAAATCGAAGTTTGATTCATTTACGATAAACGAACAAAAAATGGCCGTTATCCTTCAGAAATGTTGGCTTTAGTTTTCAACTCAAATTTATGATTATTAAATTAATTTATTCAAAAATATTTATTAGGTTGGTCGAAAAGCTACCTTGTCAAAATTCCCTAGTTTCTTCACAAACAATTTTCCATTTTTTTAAATAAGCATTCTGCTTTTGAAAATCGCATTTCACTCCAATTACACCCATTAGTCATTATTTATGAAGCCGAGCTATTTTTAATTTCTCGGATATTATTATGATTATTATTATTTTTAAACATTTTGAAAAATGTTATATTTGAATTGTTCTCGTTTTGGGATGTTATGGAACAATTCCAACCTAACCTATTAGGTATTTGCACGTCAACGCTGAGAGGATAACAATGGACCAAATGCATGGAGAAAAACCTTATTTTTGTAGTATCTTCGTAATGAACATTAATTTTTAAAATTTTATTATTTTAATTAATAGTTTTTAAAATATATACCTATACTAATTTTCAAATTAAATTATGTAGAAAAAATTAGTTTTTACGAAGATATTAGCAAAATAGGGCAAAAATGTACCGAACCCCATGTGTTTGGTCTACTATTTTCCCATTAACACTGAACGAAGCGAAGTTAACTGCTGGTTAAAGTAAAATGCCTAATTCTTCAATCAACATGCTTTTTACAGATTTTTAAAGTATGATTAGATATTTTTCTCGAAACCTGTTTTACGTGTTCATCATGTCTTAATTCACGCAAGTAGTATAAGAAGCATAAGTGGAGTGTTAAATATTCACCCTGTAAGCAATTGTAAAGGTAAGTATGAATTTTTAAGCAGCAATTAGATTCTATCTAAACAATCCAAAGAATTTATATATATATATATATATATATATATATATATATATATGATATATTGATACATTAATACATTTTCGTTCCAAATGAGATGAGTTTAAAAAGTGATAAGCTCCTTGATGGGAATTCGTCTAGTTTTTTTGCCCTTGCTTCATGTGTCAGGCTTTTATCTCTTCGACACTTTCTATCCATTTTAATAGCCAGCCAGAAATGTAATTAATCTAAAAAGATAGACTCTTGACAAGAAAACATAGTTACTTCATGGAAATTGAGTCAAAAATTAATATTCTAAAATAACAGGGTTTTCTCTTGTGATGTATGTGTCTTTATTTCACACCTCATTGTGAATTCAAAAAGTAATATGAGATCCTGGAAAACTTTCTGATAAAACAAAAGGTTATTATAATAATAAATAATTAACGATAGAACGAAAATAGATCTAAGTAAAAAAGCAAAACACCATAATTTTGTATCATAAAAATAAGGCATTTATTACATTTTAAGGGCATGTGACACAATTAAATACCTATATTGTCGAACTCATTTTTTTCAGTTTATTGAGTTTTTTTAAACTTAAGAACTTTGTTCTTCGGACTGAAACTTGGGAAAATGTATCAGAAGATCATAAGCTACGTTTATGTACTTCATTTGAGTAGGAATTTTGCTAAAAATTATTTTCAAATAAATTAACACTGGTACCCTTTTTGACATACTTTCTTTGCACCTCTAAATTTGTTGACCTAAAAAACTTTTTTTATATATAAAATATAGGCCTCCAACTTCGAAATATGCAAGAGCTGAACGTAAATTACGTTTATCTACGTTTTTTTCATCTCCCAGATATTTTAAATATAAAAAAGTTCTCAAGTTCCAAAAATTTGAAAATCGCAAAAACAAAATATGTCAAAAAATGGTCCCAGTCTTAATTTCTTTGAAAACACACGAATTTCCAACCAAAGAAATTAATTTTTATCCAAAAACACAGAAATTTTCAACCAAATTTCAGCCAAATATAGAATACTTCAATTTTCAAATAAATATTTATATTTTGAACAAAAAATTTCCCCGCTGCACTGGTCACGTTGTGCTTGAAAAGTTTTTGTATTTTCTGCTGATGTCCTACACAAATTTTAAGCTCAGAAATAAAATCTTTCATCGGTCCACTTTTGAGATACAGCCTCAAAATTAAATGGGCCCTTTAGTCCTTTTCAAGTTAAGGCCCTTTTTCTGCAATTTTTTTGACTTTTACTCGGAAAAGCCCCAAAACTGTCCAAAACTTCCGTTCTTTTTTAGTTTCTCAGAATAACGTATTTCAGTCACAAAATTAAATACTCCCTTTAAGATCTTTTACAGGTAAGGCCTTTTTTCTGACATTTTACGAGTTTCATTCGGAAAAGCCTAATGACAGGTAAGGCCCTTTATCAAAAAAAATTTCCGAATTATGCAGCAAAAGGTTAGCAAACTTCTTTTGCAGAAAATGGCAAAACAGAATCTACGCGTTCCATCAATAAATGATTAATAACAAATTTCTAGATCTATCTTGGATATGCAACTACAGTCTATTTTTTTCTTGGTTTTTGTCGTTTTTCTAAAAATTCAATTTTTTATTTTTAATATTGTGAATTCATCTTTTTTCGCATCTTGCATAGTTTGACTGCAAAATACAATTTTTAATTTTCATTATTTTTTGTGCGATAAAAATTGGAATATTTGTCTTAATAAGAAAACTCAAAAAGAAGTTATAATTATCTTGTACGGCTTTCAACAAATTAACTTTTTTCTATTCTTGACTTTTTTTCATATCGTGCGTTGTTCCACTCTTCAGGCAATATAAATGGGCCTGTATACAATTTTTAAATATTGAAAAAATAGTCTCGAAATTGTTCCAATTGCTCTAACTTTTTAATTTTTATCCGAAATAGCTGTTTAATAAACTCGTATCCGAGCAGTCTTTCAAAAGTTATCCAGTATATATCGAGTTGAAAATGCAATTGTATAAACAAATTATAAAAAAATTGTTTTTTCGATTTGGACACATTTTTTTTAATATGGCTCATTTTAAGAAGAAGAGTTGCTTAGTAACTTTCGTAAAATGCATATTTCAAAAGTTATGAATTTTTGAATGTCGAAAAATTGACGTTTTTCACTAATTTTGGAGGGTAATTACTTTTTACCTGATAAACATTTGCAATTGACAAAATGGGTTGGTCGAAGCTTCACACCGCATACACGTACTGGATGGATCGATATATCTTCTTGTAACAAAATTATTATATCAATTGGTGAGATCGAGTTTTTCTATCCTTTTTAGATACGGCTACTTTTCTGAATAATCGTGTAAATTATATGAAAATGTTAATATTTATTATAATATTTCATTTTTCGCGTTACATTATTCACATTCGTTTTTGCCTTTTTTTATCTTTGGCACATGCACAAAATGAAATACATTTAACTTTCGATAATAAAATTGTAGAAATTGTTGATGTAAGTTGTTGGCTTTAGGGTCAGGAGAATTGAAACTAATTAACTTGTTTCAAACCTTTCGGCACACAATGGTGGCCCTCATCAGTGAGTTTTATTAAATCTGTAAAAAGTACATGATATCTTGTAGGTACGC
>JAAAKG020143144.1:0-11433 GCA_010014905.2 Druon quercuslanigerum
CACTGCTAGCGCGCCAGGTGGTGACTGGCGTACCACCATCAGGTTGGCTACAACGCAACCTACTATACCGTACGAGTTGGAAGTATAACTTATAGAGGGCAGCACCTCCCGGACCGAACCTGTGAACAAGCGGGAGACGAGCGAAAGGCGCCAAGAAAGCAAGTCAAGTTCAGTTCGTGTTGGTCATCCACGTTCTTCACACCTATTGAGTCACCAGGACCTTTTTTCTCCTTTCTGGAAGTACGTCCGGCTTTAGGGAGACAAAGGTAGGCGTCTGATTTTCCTTCCCTTTCGTTCGTTTTCTTGTCTGATCTCTTGTTATCTTCTCTTTTAAAGAAAAATATGAATTTTCGCGAAGTTTTTTTTCTATTTCATGGTTTGCTGAATGTGTGCTTTTCGAGGTATTTTAATACGTTCCGGTTTTAGTTTTGAGCATAATTTTGAATGTGTGCTTTCGTGGTATTTTTATATGTTCTGGTTTTAGTTTTAAGCATAATTTCGTACGTTTAAAAATTGCCGGCTTTTCTTTCTTTCGTTACCAATAATGGTGTTGGCTAAGTTTCGAATTTAGTTTACTTAAATTTAATTTTCTGGTAATTGTTTAGAAGAATAAAAATGGCGGAAGTATTGTCACGCCCTTCTGGTGAATGCCGCTATACTCTTAATTTAATGTAAAGTAAATTACCTAGTTTAAATAAACACTTAATCATTAATGTTTAAATTTTACGAAAAAAAGGTCTACACGTTTCTCGCCCCCTCGAATAATCCCTCTACCATAAGTCTTAGAAAAATAGAGATAAAATAATTCTGTTTTCTTAATTTCTCCCTTTGTCGGGTGGCACCGGAATGGTGCATGACGCCTGTTTCAAGTTAAGTCAAATAGAATTCTTATTTTACCAATTGCAGATTCAGTTCAAAAGATCATTACCAGTTTTGGAGTCTTTATTTCTCAGATTATCATTCAATATTGCAGCAAATTACTACTAATATATTTGGCTTTACGGTCAACATTAAGATATATAAAATTTCAAAAAAAAAACATGCAAAAAACATATTTATTTTTCAAAAAAGAAGAAGTTCTCCAAACGTCGACCAATACTGCGAATCTTTTTTAAGAGTCGATAAAAAGCAATCTCCAATTAAAGAAGGAAGACATTTTTAAAGTTTTTTCAAGGAATTGATGTGCTATATCATCTTCCTTTCTTTATAAAAAAAAATAATAAAAATAATTCTTTTTTCCAATTGAACCCTCAAATACTGGCAGAGGCTCCAATAATTGATCAAAGTGTCAAGGTATAACTGCTGTGATGTTCACAGACGGACGATACAAGTCAAACTAATATGACGGACAATAATTGTAGAGGTGACAAGGAAAATTTTAGTAAAACCTTTTGAGGAAAAGGGGCGCCAAACATTAAGAGTAAAAAATTATTAAATTCACTAGTAAGACCTAAAATAAGAAATTTGATTAGAATTCTTTTAATAGATTATACTTTTCGTAAAGTATAGTCAGTTTTAAAACTAAACTTTTATATTGCATTTTTTTAAGGATCTCCTCAATCTTTTTGAAAGACCTTGGATGTATGGTAGGTTTTTAGCCAATTCTTTTTATTTTTTCTACAATGGAACAATGATATATTTTTTGAATACGTTCTTGTATGACATTTTCTATTAAAAGCAAAGGATAGTTGTTTAAAAGTAAGGTAGATTGTATTGGTCTAGATTTTCTTTTCTGTATTTTCTGCCACTTAATTTGATACATCTATAAACTGAACCTTTTATTAAAGCAAAATTTGGGCTAAAAATACAATCGAATTAAAAATTGAAGTATCTAACCGACCAAGATGGTTTTTTGTACCAATTTTGTGTTAGGTTTCCATTATTTATTTTTTGTATTTATAAATAGAAAAAATGTAATTTGTTATTTTTTTCTATCCTAAGTGTGAACATAATGGATTCATCTATACTTTTAAAGAAGTTTAAACGTTCCGTAATATGATTAGTAGGTAAAATTGTAAATACGTGACCAACGTAACGTTTATAGAGAATCGGTTTGAAAGATAATTTTCATAAGGCTCTTTTTTCCACATATCCCATAACCAAGTTTGATCCTATGGGAGATAAAGGAGTTCCCATTTGAAAACCTTAAACTGTTTATAAAATCTTCCGTTGAAAGAAAAAACTGTGTTATTTAAACAGTTCTTACAACAATTAATATTTCATTTTTTTATATTTATGCTAGGTTTCTAATTAAATTTAATTTCTCTTCAACACAATCTAAGGCGAAATATAGAGGAATATTATCAAACATTTTAACCGCGTTTAAATAAATTAATGAATGATATAATGTCTATCCCGGCTTCGCGGGATACGAAGGAGAACAACGCTATAAATCCTGACTTACCTTCATGAGCGCTAGACACCTCCACGGAATCACTTCGAAAATTCGTTTTCTTAGATAATAAACTAATTTAAACGTAACACATATAGTGAGGCTCTAAGCTCTTGGTAGAGGGATAAAGTGAGGCCGAAAATCGCTAGGTCATGTTTTAATAGAAGATGGAATAAAATAACTTATTTATCACATCAATAGTGAAAAAGAATAGATGAGATGATAAAAAGTTTAAAATTAGCACTTTAGTCCGTAGGGAGCCATTTTCTTACACTTTGTTATCCAAAGAAATTTAAGCCAAAAAGAAGAAATTCACAGAAAGAAGAAAAGGTTTTCGGCAAAATTGCCCTAAACTAAAAAGAATATGATTACGGAAAATAGCACAAAACAAGACAATAAATAACGCGCAACACTCAGTGACCAAACTTCTATATTAGCGGTTTCAAAGTTTTACAGAAACGAACCGAAAAAAAAGAAAATTCTCTTTACCACAAAGAAAGGAAACACTAAAATGCCAACATAATTAGTGAATATAATCAAACCTAACCAACCGAGGAAGAACTGGTGATGCCTAGCTTGCCTCCGCAGAACCCGAAAATTCAAAGAAAATGGCCTCGTCCGACTTTGCGATAGTGCGTGAGAACAGAAATTCCTTCAAATGTTCTAGGTGAATGGCCAACACGAACTGCCTGCCCAGCGTCACATTATAACACCCCCTCCCAGACTGACCAGCGGGTTCCCAAAACCAGGAAGCATCACCATTCCAACCCCCAAATAAGATCTTAAGTCTGATTATATTCCGGAGTGTAGTTTCAGTAAGTCGGTGTTTGGACTGAGTTAATATCTGAGTGTATCAGGAAAAGAAAGAAAAGAAAGAGGGGAAAAAGAGTTAGAAGTAATAGAGTGCGAAAGGCAACTGAATTAAAAAAAAATAAAATAAAATAAAGATGATTTTTGGTGGCAATTGATTTCTGTATTCTAAGGATACTGTTAAATTGACCAATCCTAGTTCAGGCGAACTGTTTTAACTGTGAGTCAATAGACGAAATCAATTTATAAATCAGAGTACCCTAACGAATATTCATAACAAACTAATGACGGACGAAACCCGACGCGATTCTAACTGTGACCTCGTAGCGATATGACCGCGAGGCGGTAGTCCAAATAGGGCCGATACTGGTGTGTTTATGCCAGCGAGTGGCGATGGCCTCTCACAATCTTAAATAGGACGAAAGGGACACTTTTTGGCCACAAAGGCTCCCGAATGGCGTCTGTCTGCACCGACGCCGCTGTCCAGTTCCCAATGTCGGATCCCAATCTCCACCGTTGGCCTCGAGACGGGGGAGCATTCCGAAAGTACCTTATTTTTTGCATCTGAGCCGACTACTGCGGCGGGGACCTTCTTCTTCCTCCTCTGCCTCTTGGGCTTGGTGGTGGTTTATGCGTCTTGGGCTTGGTGGCGGTTTATGTGATCGGGATACCAATGGTTCGCCTCTTAGTCCTCCGTTGCGTTCTAGTCTCTTGCTGGTCTGTTGGGGGGGAGGGTTGAGCCTCGATGTTCCTAAACTTTGGGGTCCTACTCCTTCTCCTCCTACGAGGTTCCTCGCGTCTTCCAACTCCGGTACCGTCACCGGTCGATACTGTCGGTTTTGATAAATCAGTTGGAACGGCGGGAATCGATTCTGGGTGTCGGCTGTGTCGTTCCGCATCCCAAACAGGGAAGAAGGATTTTCGTTAGCTGAGTCTGAGTGGATTCACCAATAATGTTTAAGGTCCTTAATCTGGGCCTTCTTAGTTATTCCGGACTTATTTTAGATCTTAAATGATCTCGAGTATTTAGGGGATAGCTTTCTAGCGACATAATCAACTGCTGACGTCAGAATGCGAGTTCTACGCCAGACGATCATACACTACACTCACAATCCTCCACAGCTAAGGGGGCGATATTGGGGGATCCCTCCTCCTTTCTTTTTAATAAGTTTGCCAGTATAGGTTCTCTACCATAATTCGGGAGCACTGGCGACACACGAGTGGAACTATGTACGGCAGGGCTATATGCGTATCGGAAATCAGGGAAGCGTTTGTCCCAACACCGATGATCACCTTCTACGAAAGATGATGTCATGATCTTCAGTACTCGATTTTGCCGCTCTACCGGATTAGCTTGTGCATGATATGGTCGGGTAGTCGAGTGCCCTTTCCCAATTCCGACGCAGCCTTTGAAATTAACTTGTTCAGAAACTCGTTGCCATTGTCAGTGAACAGCACTTCAGGAGTTCCCCATCTAAATATGACCGCCTCGTCGAACGACTTCTGGACATTGACGGCATTTGTTTTTCTTAAAAGAAGCATCCCGATTCATTTGATAAACATGTCCTGGAAGACCAAGGCATACTGATAACCTGAGCGACTCAGCGGAAATGGGCCCATCATATCCACCGCTACAACCGACCGTCGAATGTTGGCGCAAAACGAATCGGCAGTTTCCTCAATCACCCCGTTATGATTCATAATTCCTGGGCGTGGCCTGTGTAAGGACAGCACAAGCCGAGATAAAAGAGTCCGTTTAGTGGTTGGCCATCCACACAAACTGTATTGAATAGGCGACTCTCAACAACAACAGCTGAAAGTAATTGGACCCTATCATCACTTGCCCCTATTCGTTTTTCGTGCGGGGTCCAGAGCATCCGCTACAGCTCGCCGTGTATTGACAGCATTTGACCTTTTGTGACAAAAAATACTCTTAGGTTTAGAGCAGGCGCAGAAACCGTGTCCTGTCTCATTACAATTTCAAAAAGCGTAAAGCACATATCTTCTTGTGCCACTAGCGGTTGTGTGTACTGTGCTTTGTTGTATAGGACATCGTACATTGGAACCCACGACGGCAGTCGGAAAATTTGACGCTTCAGTGGTCTGGGTACCCAATGGAGGGTATGCAAAATTAGTTGGCATCATATGTGCTTCAGGAATGCCTGGTTAAAAGAAATTATTAAAATAGGTCGGATATTACTCAAAAGGATTAGACACAGGAGGTGCCTGTACCTTCGGGGGAACTAATACAGCGCAGGCGCTACTTGGATTGTTACCTGGATTATTATCTCATTATCTTTATAATTTCATTATCTAAAAATGCATTTCCAAATTCATTATCTAAAATCCTGGCTGAAATCAGACTCAGAGATAGCAATTTCAAAAGTAGAAAAATTTCTAAAAAAATTAGAACAACAATTCTGGTATAAAATATCGCTTCTAGATTTATTTCTGCTATACTCCTATCCTCAACTAGTCTCTAATTTATTTCAGTGATTGATCAAGCCACATTCTGAGAAGACGTCCAGAGAAAATATTTTCTACATTAAAAAAACTCCCTGAACACTTCGTTCATGAAAATTCGGGCCAGTTAAATTGCTTAGAGATATATTTTTGATATACCTATACGTTCAAAATGACTCAGAATTATTTTTAGGGGCTGATCTAATTCCAACTTGGAAATAAGATCCAAAGGTAGCAATGTCAAAAGTAGAAAAATTTCATGTCAGTGGTTGATCAAGCCAAATTCTGAGAAGACGTCCAGCGAAAATATATTAAAAAATCAAAAAAATCCCTAATCACTTCATCAATTAAAATTCGGGCAAGTTAATTTGCTTCGAGATATCTTTTTGATACACCTATACCTTTAAAATTACTGAAAATTAATTTTAGGGGCTGATCAAATTCCAACTTCAAAATCAGAGTTGGGGCTTCCACGGCCACCACGCTTTCCATCGCGATTTTTACCACGACCTACTTCACCTTTTTTCTGACTGGTTCCGTGGTTAATGTTGTTACCTCGATAATTATTTTTATGAGATCTATTATTATTGTTATTACCAATCTCATTACTTCTATTAGTACTACTATCTAAGGCTCCGGGTTAATTTCTGGTGACTGCTACATCGTCTGATTTCCTAATATCCGCACGGTAGAAAAATTCTGGCAAAACAGTATCTGTAGCTGAGGGAGTGGGTATATAGCCTTTCTTCATAGCAGTGACTGTTTTATATCTTTCGCCCAGATCCTCTAATTCTTCGAAAGTTTTATGCTCGATCTTAGGTAGAGCATCTAGATATTTAGGGTGTCAATTATTGATAGCAAGTTCCTTCTACGCCGATCATCTCTAACTCTCTTTTGGAAATTCAATCCACCATACTTGCGCCTGATGGCAATGGTGTATTGTTCCTATGATTCCCATTTCCTGCTGTTAAAGCGGTATCAATGTTGAGCGGAGTCTTTCAACAACATGGGAAGTGCACTCTTTAACTTGCGTTGGGAATTCTTCCGCACTACCAATGCGTTTCATATCTTATTGAATATTCCATTTCCTAACCACAGCATGGATATCATCCTTACTTCGCGCGCGCGTAAATTTCGGAAAGTCGCTTACTAGACTAGGAGAAGATATTTGAACTCTGGATCTACTGTCTAAATGGATATGAGGAATATAATCGGTATTATATAGATCTTGAGTTGGTAAAAATGAATCAAAAAATGTATTAGTACTATTGAAGTGGTTACTGCTATGCAACTTTGCCGTAACATAACTTGAATTTGATTGCATATCTTCTCCCTATAGGGTCTGATTGCACGGCTCCGAAATGTTTGAAGAATTTAAAGGGTGACTCTATCGCTTATATCACTATTCTGACCATAATTGTTACAAAAAAGGCGTCATCTTAGTTGCAGTGGATTGAACCACGTTCTGAAAGGAGGCAGGAATCATTGTCGAGCGACTAGCGGGGGTATGTAAGGGTGATATTTGTTCATATGGAACTAACTTCACTACGCTGGCTATTGTTCTCGCGAAAGTAAAGCTAGCTATACTTTTAGTTGACGTGAAAAAGGATTCCATAACAATTTTCGTATCGCGAGGGGTAGGGAAAGCTGTTGAACGAGTGTGCGATGTAGTAGTGGGGATACTCTGAGCTGTTGGTGGGAATAGACGAAGTCTTTCTAATTTCACAGTTAAATCTCGCTTCCTACTTTCCTCCCAAGTCTAATGCATATGACGACAATGCTGGTGGAACCTAACCAAACGCCATCTCATCGTCATATTATCCGCTTCGGTAGAGAGATCGAAATATTCTAAAATCTCGGGAAGCTCCTCAACTCATAAAACCCGGATTCTACAATTTACCAATTCAAACTTCCCTAAGTACATGTTAAAATCCGGCCCAAAAAAGGAAAAATCTATAAGTGAGTGACTGAGAAAAAAAAGCAAATCAGTTTTATATGAGATTCAAGTAAAATCAATCAATCAGAAAAAAATCATCATCACAGTTAAATAAATAGATCACATGTATAAATCAAGTAAATACATCTCAAAAAATTGATAAATAAATAAATAATGTAAACGAATCAATTATAAAATTCACATAAGGAACAGTCAGGTAATCATTTCACATCAAGAACATCAGGTAAATATGTGACATTAATAACATCAGATAAAATTCACATCGATAAAATAGGTGAAAAATTCACATAAGTACGTTCAGGTAAAATCCAGGTAAAACAATGAAATTGATATACAAAAATAAAAGTAGATCAAATAAAAGCCAGTCTACGACGTGTCATATCTAGGTTACTTTTCGATTCGTTTTTTTAAAGTTAAAATACTCAAATAAAATAATCATAATCCCTTACCTAAAACGTTTATGTACCCACGTTAAGCCCTAAAATTTATAACGCCTATTGCGGCTTCAAGGGATACGAAGGAGAACAACGCTATAAATCCTTACTTATCGTCATGAGCGCCAAACACCTCTACGGCATCACTCAAAATAATTGTGTTCCCCCCGTTTTTTCTGTGTGATTTCTCTGATAAAAGAACTCGTTTCTCTACTGATTTTGGTCCTTTGTACATCGTATCTTGTACTTTTTTCTTAAAAGATAAAAGAGTACATATTTCTCGCATTCTGAAGAATTTACCTTTTCCACTCATTAGCTTTTTGTCTTCTTTATCCGCATTTTCAAATCTTCAAGCATTTATTTTATTTTATTTTTTTGCCTTTTTTTTAATCGCAAGTTCTGGCAGTGTCTGACAAGACTTCATTTTTTAAAATTGTACAGTTTTTTCTGTTTTGAAGTGTTCATATTTTTTTATGCCGTTGTTTTTCCTTTGAAGTCATTTCAGAAATTATTTTAATTTTTTTCAGAAAATATATTTTAACATCAAAGCTACAAAAAAATTAACTCAAGAGCTTTCGAGTTACTCAATATACATGGTACATTCCGACACTCCCTCCCGACGAAAACATAAATTTATTTATTTATTAAACTACGTAACCTGAACAGGTACACTTTTATCCTAATGATCAAACAACAAATAATTATTTTATGAAGCAGCTTTCATCAGGATACTCCGGATGTTGTTCGATTTCCACCTCAGCCAGTTTTATTTATCGACAAATAGAAGTTAAACTTTTAATATCATTTTAGTTAATTTATCATGAGTATCTGAGGGCAAAGACTTCGTAAAAATATCTGCGATTTGCTCCTTTGAGTTTATCCATTGAACATCTACAAATTTTCGCTTAACGCACTCTTTTACATAGTGCTCTTCCCTCAAGACCACAAGAGTTTGCTGCCCAGTACATTCGGTCCCTTAGTCACATTCGAGATAGCAAACCTTGAGATCTGTACCTTAAAGATCTCTCGCCATCTGCATAAACGAGTCAAGTGCTTCTGCTTCCTTGCTTTTATGATTCAACGCATACGCCATCGCTAACCGCGAATAATTGTGAACATAAACTAAAATGAAACGATACCCGCTTTGGTGGCGAAGGCTGATCCCGAGAACTGAAACTTTTTTCAAGGTTTCGCTTTACTCCAAATCCACCATAGTCTCCACCTCTACTACGTCCTCTGCCTCGTCCACGCGTGGCTAGCTGTCTCAACCTTTCAGGGCAATTCCCCTTAAGGGCATATGTGGCCAGTTCCACCGCACTCAAAACAGGCATCTGCGTTACCGAAACCACGACTGGCTGAAAAATTAGCATTACAGTCTCCACTTGTCTTCGGTTCCATCTGTAGAAGAAAGTATTTAAGTTCGGATAACGACATAGGGTTTCCGCAAGCAATTAAGTTCATGCAACCAGCTGATTTTATTTCTGAAACGCTGTCAGCTACAGCGTTGCAAAATAAACCTCTTTCATCACTGTCAGTCATTTTCTCTTCAGAAGGTAGCCATCAAATCTTCTGACCATACCCTCAAATTTACCACAAAACTCTAAATCAGTCTCTCTGCCAGATCTGTACTTCAATGTCTCTGAGCCGAATGTGAGCTTATTTTTATTTCAAGCATCTTAATTTGTCACAGCTTTTCAAGCATTCCTTTTAGCTCAAAGAGGCTTATCACTCTCGTATGATATGTGTAATTAATATGACTTATTACTATGTCCCTGATTCTAAGTATATTGCATTTAAGTTTATTTAAATCAGTCACTTCCGACAAGTTTTCATAAAATACGTAAATCGAAGAATTTGGCTCTCAATTCGGTCATAAAATAATCTTCAAAAGACTCAGATCCATTAGCTTGTGTAAGTCAATAACTACGAGTAATATCGTTATTGCTCAACTCTAATTGTAATGATAATCGAGTTATTCAAACTAATATTCCTTTGATTAACTGGAGAACTGCTTGAATTTAAATTACCTGTCGAAAACAACCTGTCTTGGTCAATTACACGTTGTAAATGTTTATGAAGTATAGTTTCAACCTTACTTACATCGAACTGTGAGCTACCAGCTACCATATTTTGACTTGAGTTCCCAGGTAGGTTTGCCGCTTGCGTCGTGGTCTCGGATATGCCTTTATTTAAGTCATCTATGAACCTAAGTTGGCCCGTCCAAGGCTCATCTATCATTGTGGAACACACAGGCGCAAGGTTTGCTTCGCTGATGATTCCTTGGAAACACTTTTCCATTTTCAACTATTTGTCATCCTCAACTTCTTCCTCTTCTACAGATTCTCCCTCTACAACAAGTTGGCCCTGGGGGTGTTATTTGTGTTACGATCACAGTGACTTTATCTCTACACTGTTCCTCTATGCGTGATTCTTTCAGCGTCAATGTGAACGACTTCAGGGCATCTTCACAGCTGTTGCGAAGAGCACCCTTGAATTTCTTCGACGTTGCCTGAACAGTTTCCTTGAATGAAGGCATCTCTTTATCTTTTTCCCACTTCTGCTGCCTTCTCCTCGCTACTCAAGGCAGTAGAGTCAGGGGCCATAGACAAGATAATCAAGGTGTTGTCTTCAGCCGGTTAGACGATGGTTTTTCCTTTACTTTGCTAGGAGTGACAACATGCATCTGTATTGGTGTGCCCGCAGTTGGCACGAATCTCTGACCCCCACCCATTGATTTCTCTCCACAACCTCCTGCGGAATCAACTGATTTGATCAACACTGAACTCCTCAGTGTTAAGTATACTGATGTCTGTAAATAAGATATTAAATAAACTTATGCTACTATATAATCTACTTTTCGACTAGCTTTCTTATAAGTAACTAGCGACTGACAAATACGTCAAATGATGAGCTGCTAATACCAAGCACTATAATCAGATTCGCTGGCACTATAGAAGTATAACCAGCTACTCTGACCCCTCGTGAATCATGTTTATGAGATTAAAGTGTGAGGCCTGACAAGCATCCGACATGTACACACGAACCTTTATTTTTTAAGTCACCACTGTGAAATTAAGTCAACCAGACACGGCAATCAATAATGAAAACTGTACAGAAACCTAAGTTTTTCAAATAAATATATATGTTGAAATTTTCTCACCAACTAAGAAACTTTTCTTCTTGAAAACAATGACGACCACATCCCTTCACTGCGAACAATCCTGGCGAACCGAATGAACGGAACGGCTACTCTATAGCGTAGCCATATAGTAGCCACACAGTAGCCCTTCCGTAGCATGGTATAAAAACTCAAAAAAACAGCAAAATCAATTTTTAATTAGTTGAAATACGGATTCTACGTTAAAATTCCTATTAAA
>JAAAKG020143145.1:0-11433 GCA_010014905.2 Druon quercuslanigerum
TGATTGAATGTATTGTCTTAACCTTCCGTTAGTCGCGCCCTTTTTCCTCCCATCGATAGTCGCACTGCACCTGTGAAGAGCTTTCTCAATTTTTACCAGTAAAACAAACTCCTGAACGACTAGGAGCATTAAAAGCCTATGTCTGAAGTAGGAAACAACAAAATGTATGTAAAAAATAAATAATAATAATAATAATAAATAAAACATGTAGCATCTAGAAGTGACTATTGTAACCTCCAACGCTCGCGGCCGCTGTTTATGTATAATAGTGGTAAAAAAACGAACTTCAAACTACACCATGCTTGTAGTTTTGCACCTACAACATCATCGCAAGAGATTTCAAACGTCGTATTAAATTAACATATAACATCCTCATCTTATTAGTCACTTAACTTGGCCCGTAGCTTTTATGTAAAAGTGGGTTCATCCGAGTAAAAGTTTGAAAAAAATAAAATGTATGTTGGCCTCTAGAACAACGGAAGTTAGGAGGCAAAACGAGAGGGAGGTGAGATCAACCTCTACGCATGACGGTGACGCCAAAAATAAGTAAATCATGCACCTTTGAGGTGCGCGCGTCTTTTAGAAGATTAAACGAATGTTTAGGGAATCATAGAATACAAATAGCTTGTAAATCTTTTCACTAAACCAAGTATAGCCGTGTAAATTCTGCTGTTAGTTCAGGGTCTGCAAAAAACCTTCTTGCAATATTCCTATCATTGGATGTGCCTGAGCCTTGTTTACCGGCCTCTATAACCAATCCTATCTTCTAATGAATAGCTTTGCAAATTCTAGTCCTCGCCTTCTTTTGCAAATTTGTATATACATCATAAGGTCATAAAGTGAATCCTAGCATTTAGTGTTGACAATCCATAATCATATGACTTGATATCTATAACTTTGCCTTTGACTCTATCTAAGTCACTTATCTCTTTAGGTGTAGCTTGACAAATGTAGCAAGTCATGCATGATAAAGTTCCAGAAAGATCTTAGCCACACTACAGAATTTATCCAATCCTCTAAGAGAAGTCACAGTGGTACCATTAAAAACGGGAAGATACAACCGTATTTCACAATTAACTTCCAGTTATGAGGTTCTCTTGTATCCGTAATTGGAAGAGAAATATCACGATCTTAAAAAATCCGAGATATCGTATGATCTAATAAAGGTTTTAATCCGATTGTGAAACCCTTTTTCGTTACTTTAATCGAATGTGCAGAACATTCTTCTTAAGCTTTGGCCAAATTGTCGTATGCTGGGCAAATGTCAGCTTCCTCTATTAACGCCAAAGCTTCTTCTGATGTGTAAGGAATTGGGAAATTATTCATATTTTCATCTTCATCAGTCAGTATATTTCATCATTATATTTCATTCGTATATTTTTCCTGTATATCCATTAATTTCCTTCGCTTTGTTGAAGTAGAAAATTCAACAAAATCACCTAAGTTTGGCTTTCCGCATTTGTCATTACTTTCAGGTCGAAATTCCACGATAAAATATGTGTTCAACCAACCTCCAAACTTGTTGTCGAAGCAAGCTTTAATAAATGCCGAACTCTGTTATTTTCTTTTAAAATAAGGAATAAAATTATGATTTAATTTGTTTTTAACCTTTTTCAATTATTTATCGTTTAAATTAATTCTCTTTTTCAATAATCTGCTAAATCTTCCACAACACCATTAGAATTAGAAGTCAAAAAATCATATAGGGTCTTTTTGAGAACTTTTAAAGTATTCTTTTTTTCTTAATACAAAACTATTTCATTGACAAATATTCAATCCAATACACAGGGTCGGCACTCTCGCAATATCGGTTTGGATCCAAAAATTCATCTAGAGCCTTCCGCCGTTTACCATATTCCTCCAAATGCCACCGCGCGTGTCAACTTCTCTTAGCACCAGTCTCCTTATTCTTTCCAATCGAGACCTCCCAGTGGACAGTTCGACTCTGCTCCACCATACCACCACCACATAGGTTAGCCTGAGCCACAGGATCGATTTATAAATCCACATAAGAGTCTTCAGTTTCAAGACCTAGTTTTTCTATATGACTCTTCTACAGAGCGATAAGGTCGTTGTGAGAGTTCTGCATTTGTCTTGCAGGTGTTCGTTTCATACCAACTTCTTATTCAGGATGACTCGTAGATATTTGTCCTCCCAGTATCAATATGCTCGTAGTTCCTTACGTGTACCATCTATTGAATACAAATGAGTCCGTCTTGCTCGGATTGATGAAGTGTCTGGTCTTCTTGCGCCGTGAATCCACTATCAGCAGTGCTTTCTGCATCACCCCGAATAGCGCATCCAGGTGCTAGTCAGTCGCAATAACCAGTATATCGCCCGCGTATTCTATATCAATTAAGGTTCCAATCGCGAAGCCTTTATGTTGCAGTTATCCTTGGATTAAGCTTACTGCACCGCTTAAAGCTATTGTGATCAACTGACTCTTCCCATAGGCATGTTGCTTCTTATCAAGTGGCTTACTTAATAAAACCTAGTCGGCAATGTATCTATCCCTAAGTCTTTTTACCGTTTTTAGTAGCAAAGATGTAAGGTTGATGGGACAGAAATCGTTGGTTGAAGTATAATCGGCCCTATGATGTCTTCTTTAGGCTTTTGTAAGAAGATCAGGTATATGCCATCCGGACTAGGAGACTTATATGGGCTGAAAGACTTTAGGGCCCATCTGAACCTTAAAGAGGTAACATTCTCGTGGGCTAGCTGCCGTTTCGGGCCTAGTTGATATACAGGCGGCTTTGCTGGCCTCAGACCTTATTCAGCCCGAAAAATGTTTCATGATCAGGTGAGCCAAGGTCTTCTTTTCCGAATAGGACCCGGATTTCGAGAGAGAAGCTTGTCCAGTCTATTGCAGCTTTGGTTTGGTCCCTCATCGTCGTCAATGATTTCCATAGTTTATCCGTTTTGCCAATAATGGTACGTAAGAACCTCCCTCTGTTTTTCCGGCGAAGCTCTTTCAGTTTGCTGTTTTACCAGTATCTCTCCTCAGTCTTTCATACCCTTGCGAGTGGACAATTTCTTTCATAAGATGGCCTTTGTGAAAATATTGGCTACTATCTCCAGGGTGTTCATGTCTTCAACTCACAAGGGCACTTCCGTGTGTGCAAACTTTAGTTATGTGGAATACTGATCTCAGTCCATTCTTCTTGGATTGCTGGCTAACGTAGGGCCCTCGAGTACTTAACATACGCACGTAAAGAGGGTTATGTCAATGACCTCTTCCCTTACCCTGATTGTGTCTGTTCATGTATTCATGGCGTAGACCTCAGAATCGTTTGGATCAATTCAACCCCACCCACATTGTGGTCTACGCTTTCTCAGGGCCTTGTCTCGTAGACAACACCATGATATTTTTCATTTATTTTATACAATTTTCCATGTAAAACAAATGTCCACTATACACCAATTGTTTCATAAATTTTCACCGTGGATAGGGACACTTCTTCGAGCATCCTCTATGTGGCCTTTCTAAAGAGCTCAAACTGCTCCAAACTGGATCATGGCCCGGTAGAGACCCTAAACCAAGGATCGTGCCTTCTACTATACTGAAATTGTACGTGCCAGGAGAGCCATTTATAGGGATCCTTTCATTTCATCCAGGAAATCCCGTTTATAGGGATCCTTTCATACATATTCATGCACACGCAGGTCTCGTAAGCTTTCCGGTAATCAATATAGGCAATCGACGAGAGGGGCTGGTGAGCTGCTGCGTCTTTAAAGACGCACCTGTCAAGTGGCAGGTTCTCTTGGCAGCCTGCTACACCTTTTTTGGAGCCACATTGTTCCTATATCTTTCTACACACTTGCTCTACTCTTCAGACGAGCCTGTCGTTTAGGATAGATGTAAACATCTTATATATCGTGTTAAAACAGAGTATTGGACTGTAATTCCTTGGCATGGAAAAGTCTCTTAACTTTAAATGTTAGGTGTTATTTCGGACCAGATGTTGATACTTGAAAATAAATTTTTTCACGAGAAGTCCTTAATACCATCTGGTCCTACAAAGGAAAAGTTCTTTCTGCCCCTAAATACTTATCTCACCTCTTCAGCAGTGATTGATTGATATTCCATCTCTGAAATTATAAGTTTGTCGCAAAGCTCCTTGAAGCGGATGATGTTTTCATTGCTCTTCTTCAATCCCATTTTTGTCAAGAAGGCGTTGAGGAGTGAAAAAGCTTGGCGAAGATTGAGATTGTCCTTTTCTTGTGTACGCTGGTCTTAGTGTTGAAAAGATTTTTAGTATACATTTTCTGTTGAGAAATTTCATGCGAAAAAATAGAGGTGGTTCTTTCAGCTCCGCAAACATTACTGATTTAGGGGTGAATATACGGAAACCTAGGATCAGTCTTAAAACTCTATTTTTTAGTTTGTAAATTGTATCGAACATTTTGGTGTGGTAAATAGAGAAGGCTTGGCATCCATACTCTGAAATACTTCTAACTAGAGTGTGGTATAACATGCGTCAGGCTGTCGGGCTTGAGCCCCACAAAGTCCCTCTGAAGAACTTTAAAATGTTGATAACTGATTCTAGTCGTAGAATGAGAGATTGGGAGTGGGGTTCCCAAGTGAGGTGACAGTCGAAGAGGATGCCTAGGAATTTAGTTTCGGGTACAGGAAGGATAATTTGGTTGTCTAGTGTAAGATATGCGACAAATGGGAGGGATTCTCTTTGAAAGAAAAACGTCAGTTTGGATTTGTTGATAGATTTGTTTAAGCCTTTTGATTGTATGAAATTTTGGAGAATATCCAAGCTTTGTAGCAAGTTGTAGATGCATTCTCCCAGATCACCTGAGGTGAAATAAATAACAATGTCATCTGCATATTGCAACATTTTGCAGAATGGGTGGAGATGTTTATCTAAGTCTAACATATAAATGTTATAAAGAACAGGGCTTAATAAACAGCCTTGAGGGAGACCCATACTGAATTTATATGGCCCGACGTTTTTATTGTTGATTCTGAAGAATAATTCTCTATCTGAGGTTAGATTTTTAAAGAATTTGCAATATTTCCATGGGACACCCAAATTTTTCATTTCATTGATTAGAATGTCAGGGATGACTCTATCATAAGCTACTTCAAAGTCCAGAAATAAGGCTGCTGTGTTAACGACTAGTCTTTCCATGACTTTCAGAAAGCGGCATGCCAAGGCAATTAGACGAAATTTTTCCAAAAAGGGTTTTCCGAGTAGTAAAACTAAGAATTTGTTCCAGTGATCTGGAAAAAACCTCCATCCAAGATTAGGTTATATATGTGCCATAAAAGTATAAGAGCATTTTTGGAAGGTTTTGAATAACCTGCAAGTTGATTTTATCTAGTCCCGGGGAGGGCGTGCTTTTAGAGTTGGCAATGGCAAGATGTAACTCTTGAATATTGAAGGGTTCACTCGGAAATTTAGAGACGATAGGGTTAGGATTGCCATCAGAGTTGGTTGTAGCTTGGGCAGGAGACAAATCCGTGAGCGAGGGGCGGGGGTAGGACCGAGGTGGGTGAACTGTAGTCACAACATTTTTCTATGAATTTTTCCAACTTTTTTACCGTTTCCTGATTAACCGAAGAAGTGAAGGAGAAGGGTTAGTGAGAGGGCTGTGTTGAAGGCCGCAAATCTTATTCCAGATATCTGAGATTCGGGAAGTTAAAGTAATGGATTCGCAAAATTATCTCCAGCCAGAGGTTTTTTTTTTAAGGTTTTTGTGGCTTCAGTTTCGAATTTTTGAAGGTCTAGGAAATGTCTAAAATTGTATTTTTGTCTATACCTTCCAAGCTTGGCTTTTCTTAATCTTTCCAGCATCGAACAATCCTCGTTTCACCACGGTTTAGAATATGAGTAATCAGGTTTTGGGACGTTGTCCATTTTTGGACCAGCTATGTGAAAGGCCTTATACATCGTTTCAAACAGATCATAATATGCTTGAAGAGCTGAGAACAGGTTACTGTTATACTCCAGGAAACTTTTTTTAAGTTATAATTGTGCGAAAAGAATTCATAATATGAGCAAGAGATTCCGATAGTAGTTGAAATAGGAAAGTGATCACTACCCATCTTATCCCCCTCTATGCTTCAGCAACATAAACGCTCAAGGCTACCAGAGACCAGGGAGAGATCGATAGCAGATTTCGATTCATTGGGCCTAGAAAAGCGAGTGGGAGATCCGTCATTTAGAATTATGAGGTTGGAAGCTAGAACTGAAGTGTTTAATTTATTTCCAGCTGGGCAGGCATTATCACATCCCCAGGACTGGTGATGGCAATTAAAGTCAACGCCAATAAACACAACTGGGAAGTCGTCAGAGAATGAGTCAAAGAAGGTGTTCTAATTTATGTTCTAGGATTTCTATAAATAATAATGATTAATAATTTACCCGAACTAGAGGGAATAGAAATAGCCAGGGGGGTGTCTAAGACCACCACCAATATTGATAGGGTGGTATTTCTTAATAATGTTAAATTTCCTTAACAAAAATTTATTTTTATCTTTTAGCCAGGTTTGATTTAATAAGGTGATTTCGTTGTTGTGAATAATTCTTTCCAATGACCCTTTTTACTCATTATGCCACGGCAATTCAATTGTAGAATTATTAATTTTTCTAGATTACGCATAACGTATAAATAAAAGATTTTAAGGAATCGAGGCAGTACTAATCGGATTTTGATTATGAAGCAAAGGACTAGTGAATTGACCTAAACGTCAACTGCTAAGAAGATATAAGAGTGGGACAAAGCGTTGGAGGAAACTCACAAGAGATGAAATCATTTCTCTAAGATCTTGGTTTTAAAAATCATTTGAGGAGGGGGGAGGGGAAGGAGAGTTAATAGGACAGTTTTGCAGACAGTTACCGTTTTCGAAAGGGCTAGGAGAACGAGAATAAAGATGAGAGAAAGATTGGGATTGAGCTTGTGTTTGCGTTTTTCACTGTGAAGACGGAGGGGAAAGCGGGGTTCATGTACTAGAGTGGGAGGGGGTTTTATTGGCAGCTTGACTATATTTGTGGGAGAACTTTGGACTGAAATAGATCGAGTCAACATCAGCTTCTCCTAAAGAAGGAATATTTGAGAATTTAAAATGAGGTAAAGGAAATCTTAAAAGGTTTTTAAGTGAGCAGCGATGGCAGAGTCAATATCTTGGGATGCTTAAGGGGAAGCGCTTTTTCTCTTTTGTAAAGAAAGGCTGCTTTTTTGATACTGATATCATGTAGTGCAGAAATTCTGCGAATTTCGTTCTCATTAAAGTATAAAGGACATTGTTTGTCAACAGCCCAATGTGAGCCTTTACAGTTAATGCAAAGGGGAGATGAACTTCTATTATGGCAGCTTTGGACTTCATGAGGGTTTTCCCCACAGAATAGGCATCTAGGGTTTTTGCACTGGGCATTCACGTGGCCATGTTTAGCACAGCCGTAGCTGAGTTTTGGGGGAAGGATGTAAGGAGAGACCTTATAAAGGGTGCAATACAATCTGATATCCTGGGGAAGGATTTGTCCATCAAAAGTGACTAAGATGGTTTTTAAAGGAACCAGGTTACCTTTTTCGTCCTTCTTTGATAATCTGGAGGCGTCTAGAATGGGAATTGGAGAGATAGCGTTAGCTTTCAGCTCATCCATCATCAGATCTATAGGAATTCCCTTAACGACTCCTACACGAGAGACCCTGTAGTTGGGAATGAATGCGCTAAGTCTGGAGCATATATTATGCAGGTTATCAACTATGCGGTTGGCACCTTTACCTGAGGGTACCATAGGGTTTTCTTCCCCGGAATCAACTTCGATAGCGTAGGGGCCTCTATTGAAGCGGGAATACCTATTTTTGAGTCTGGGTGACCGAAAGGAGTTTGGTGTTGAGTTAGACTCGGTGTGTATGACCTTGGTGGTGAGGGAGCTGCTACTTTTTTTAATTTCATGACCCTTAATTTTTATACCAAAACTCGTTTTAACAGCGGTGGAAGGAGGATTCTGATTAGCAGTATAAGGATTGAGAAAGCCCTCGATTTCTTTTGGAGCCTGGTTAAAGGTCTCTTGGTTTAGGATAGAGGTTTCATTCGTTTCCATGCTTTCATCAATTATGGTATTGTGGTTATGAAGGTCAGGGATTCTAGTCTGCGTGGAGTTAAATTCAGCTTGAAGGCCTTCTTTGCCCAAGTTCAACACATCCTGATTGATTTCACAATCAGCAATGTCCCTGACAACAGACCCCATGCTCCGAAAAACACGCAGGCCGCAAGCGGCTGGCACACCAACGAAGAACCCACCTGAACTTTGTGATGATATAACAGGATCCAAAGAAAAATATCCAAGACAAGCCTATGGTAGAGAATCCTTCCTTCCTTCAAAATTAAGTCATCAGGACACTTCAAATCTTATCATCAGCACCTTCTCGAGAAAAAACACTTCCAAGCAACGTCCAATTCGACGGCCTACAAGACACCGTCTATCCTGAAGAAGCTTGATGCGTCAGCGAGAAACTTTTAGTTTTTCCAGACCCACCACTCCCTCTTCTGTATTCTGCCCCTTGCGTCAGATAACATCCGTATTGTTCACTTGATGGAAGCGTCTTTTTGTTTTTTGCTTCACCGTCGGTTTTGGCTTTCGATTTGACTCATCCAAATCTCTTACCGCAGCATACACTAAACAATTGCTGGTCCAGAGGTCGTTCTCCTCCGAGACATACTCACGAAGGGGGGCATATGTTTCAACCAGATCTTGGGTCTTAGAAGAAACGTGGATGGTAATGTTCCAACTTGGCCAGGAATCGCTATTAACGATCGCTATGATCTCTCAGGGGGTGCCTGCTTTCCGTAATGGGTTCTAATGTCACTTCTTTTCCTTGCTCTGTGCTTCGTTCATACAGCGCATGGGGAAGCGCTCTGCGTTCGTAATCAGTTTTTGAGAGGTAGGCAGCTTGATTTCGTAAAGAGTGGTGCGCAATATGCTGAAGGTCTGGGTATTTTTGGCACCACAGAGTGAGTATATGCGCCATAAAGCCTCTGTTAACAGGCATAATTGTGGCATCGTAGCAGTCCAGCAAAACACCCTTAAATCGATGTGTCCATTAAATGCACGGGGGTTTCTGGTTCGGCGTCGTGTTCCCAATATGATGATAAAAGTTCAAAAGTTTCGAAGCATACAGTACAGTTGTAGTACGGCGAAAGAAAAAAACATTAAGAAATTACTAATTGCATACGGGATCGGAAAATTTTTTGAAACGTTAATTAATGGCGCGAGAATAATCGATATCAATTAGTCATTTGAAAATATTAGTTTCGCTTTACTAAAATACTGAGATATTGTCCATCCCTATCTATGCATATGCAGGATCAATATACCGGATAGCCACAATCCGAATCTAACTCCAGCTAACTGCTAGATACTAACTGCACCTATCCAAGGTGGTCCGGCTCAAAATACTACTAGGATGTGGAGCATAACCATCCATCATGCCGAGGTTAAGCAGAATATGCTGACGGAAGCTATCTTTTTTTCAGTGTACAAAGTTTAGATACGCATAACATTAAGAATTTTTGTGGCAAGTCGCAGAAATACCTATCAACTAATTTCCTCTAAAAAACAACATATTTCGTCCCCGAGAGATTGTGCGATTTCAAGTGTAGGGCTCTGTCTGATTTTAAATAAACTCGGCCCGTTGTGAAGAGGGAGTAGATTTTTATATTGATCTAGATTTCCGGGTTGTTCATCTGAATAACACGTTCATTCTGCAGCACTGCTTCGATCCAGGTTGCTGATAAATCTCTCTAGCAATCACCCTGAGCGAAGAGCCTCCCAAAGTTATCATGTGAGGCTCCCCACTTGGGCCCATTAGTATCCAAGGTCTTTTGTTTCAGATGTCATTCACTCTACTGACTCTCTTTTTATAACTATTTGTCGCCACACTTTTCTGTCCTGGCATTCCTCTCTAGCTTCCTTCTCGTCCATGCATTTTTTCATGCAAGCTTTTTGGTTTCTATGGCTTCTATGGCTTCTTCTTCTTATCATATCTTTGCGCGGGCTGCCTCTGGTCACACTGCCATTTACTTCACTTTGATACACGTGTTTTCCTAGTCGTTCATCTTTCATTCTCACAACATGCCCAAACCGTCTTAACTGATTTCCTTATCATATTTTAATTATTGTTGCTCCTGCATCACATTCTTTAAGGATTATCTCGTTACTCACTTTATCCATCAGTATTTTTCCGCATATTATGCGCAGAAACTGCATGTTACTCGCGTTAATTGTACTCTGTACCTTTTTTCATAAATCCATGTCTCGCTACCATATACCACAGTCTGTGCAAATATAGAATTATGTATTGCCCTTTTAGCTTTACTCAGTATAGCTAACCCACGTACCCTTACTTTCTCTATTTCTACACCTTCTTCTTCAAAGAGGGCCATTTTTAGACCCTTGTCCGTGAATATAATAAATAGCGACGAGGACATAACGTATCCTTTTCTAACACCTTGCATGAGGAAGCGTACTTAAATTACGTAACAGTTCATGGGGGAAGGGGGTCCAACACATTTCCCTACGATTTGTTACGTTATTATTTTTTTTTTGCTTATCAATTTCATTATTTAGTTAAACATTTAACAATTTCCTTAAAAAGACATACTTTTTTACTGCAAATCAACTATTTTCTAAAAAAAATCAACTCTTTTTGTAGAGGATTAACCTTTTGTTTGAAATTCATATTTTGTTGATGATAAATCAACTGACATCTTTTTCGGATGTAAACTTTCCTGACAATTTGTCTGTTTGATTAAAAATTTCATTTTTTTAGTAGAAATATTGCATCTTTCTTTGATAAAAACGCAACTGTTTTGTTTGAAATTCAATTATTTTCTAGAAAATTTACTTTTTGTTAAAAATTCCTTTTTTTTGTGTTTAAAATGCAATTGAAATCTTTTTGGATGGAAATTCAACTCTTTTTTATTTTAATTGGCCTTTTTGATGAAAAAATTCATTTGTTTTAGTAACATTTTCATTTTTCTTGGACAAAAATGCAAATGCTTGGTTCAAAAATAATTCATCTTTTTAAAGAGTCATACTTTTTGGTTAATTGTTAGTACACCATTAAGCCGTTTCCCTTTCGGGGTAGACGTGACTCTCTCTGTGGGGAAGGGAGTAGTGCGAGGAAGGGGTTATATAATTTTGAAATGGATCTAGAATAATCGTGTTATTTATTTATATAACACATTCATTCCGCAACACTGCTCCGACCCAGGTTGCTGATGAATCTCTCTAGCAATCACCCCAAGTGAAGATACTCACAAAGTCGTCATGTGAGGTTGCCCACTTGGGTCCATTAGTATCCAAGGTCTTTGTTTCAGGCGTCATTCACTCTTCTAACACTCTTCTTGTTAACTATTTTCCGCCATACTTTTCTGTCCTGGCATACTTCTCTAGCTTCTTTAACGTCCATGCA
>JAAAKG020143146.1:0-11433 GCA_010014905.2 Druon quercuslanigerum
CTACGGAAGGGCTACTATGTGGCTACTATATGGCTACGCTATTGAGTAGCCGTTCCGTTCACTCGGTTCGCCAGGGTTGAAAAATTAAAATAATAGATTTTAAATTAATCAAAAATATCAAGCTTGAATTTTTCGAAGTTTGAAAATATAGGTCAATATATTTTCATGTAACAGTAACACGTTCGATAAAATGTAAATTTGGTAGTAAAGTATCAACAGTAATGATAGTTCTCAATTATCAGCCCTAATTGCTGTTTGTACTACGTTCGTGTAAGTTAATGAAGATTATAGATATTAAATACTGATGCATTTTATTATAACAAATTTTAGCTTTGCAAAAACAATACGAAGGTCGATTTTTTGAGAGAAAATAAATTTAGGAGAAATGTAAATATGTTTAAAAAGTTATCTATAAGGTGACTTCAAAGTATACACAATTTTCTCAATGACAGGTTGAAAAAGTCTTTGACATTAGACGGAACAAGTTCAAACAAGATGAAATACTGCTTAATATTTTTTGTTGCATCTTGTGCTTCATTGCGTTAGAATACTATTTTAATGAATCTTGGGTTTCAAATTACCGTGACATGAAAAATTAACTTGACCGGATAAAAAGGTGAACACTCAAATACGAAAATAAAAAAACTTTTACTTGAAATAAATATTTAAAACTAACCTACATTCAGATAACATTAAAAAATGGAAAGATTTATAGTTTAATTGAAATGACATAAATATTAGACACTATACCAAAATAAAACTATAAAAGCAAAATATTCTTTTTTAAGGATTAAAACTGATGAAATTGATAACATTTACTGATCTTTGACGAAGCTCTTGATTTCCAAATCAGTCGTTTTAGTTTCGCGGTTTAAAACTTAAATGAGAATGAACTAAATTGTTCGTATGCAGAGATGTAACTTAAAACAATCGCACATAAAAAATTATAATTGTTTCTTTTCGCATTAAAATAAACTGCGACTGCCTTCTTTGAGGCTTTTGAAGAAACTGACTGTTACGGAAAAATAAAAATACCAAACAGTGTGTCAGAAATTTGGTCGCCATTTTTCCGGACATAATTCGGGGGCGGAGGTACGCTGAATTGTAAAGTTTCGCCTCGTTTAGAAGGTCTTACAGAAGCCTATAGAAGTGAACAAAAGGATATAAAGATCCAGATAGAGACATATAGAAGTTTTATAATATTCGATGTCTCTCCATGGTTCTATATAAGCTTTTGTCCATTTGTATAAATATCTATATAAGGCATCTAATAGAGACTGCGACTGAATATCTGAACTTATTACTTTAACTTACTGTATTCTCCATAACGTTTTCTTTTTCTCGCTTTATGCAAATAAAGTCCAGATCAAATTCACAAAAACACAATGTCGCATATCAGAACAAAACATTTGCAGCTGTCAGCTCTCAGCTCTCGCAGATATTTCACTTAAATTGAAGCGAAACTTTAAAATTCAGCGTACGCAATCCTCTGAACTGTGTCCGAAAATTCGAGAGTCATTTTTCATTCACGCGTTCATTGTCGTTTGGTCACCTTACTATTACTCCATGGAAAATACACACTTTTGTCGGTTTTAACGCGAATATTTAAAAATTCTTCGATTTGAAGTGGGTGGATGACCGTTGGAAAATATTTCCTTTCCAATTACTAAAACAGTATAAACTCTTGAAAGATTCTTCAAAATCCTTCCAAATTATTGAAATACTTTGAAGATGTTTTTGAATAATTTTAAATAACCGAAAATTTTGAAAATTATTTTAAATTTGGAAATACCTTCATATATTTAAAAATCTGCCAAATACTGTGGAACTCCTCATAAATAATATAATAAAATCCCGTGTGCTCTATGAATTAGGGAATTTCCTGAGATCTGAAATTTTGGCACTGAGAATTTCAGCGAGGTATAACCCACTTGAAGTAGGCCTCTAAATCATGTTCTTTTCCGTTGTTATTGAGGGCCATCTCCAAGTGGGTTTTACCTAAATGTAATTCTCATTGCCTAATTGAAAATTTCTTTGATCCTGCTTAAATGCCTCAAATTGTTTAAAATTTTCTAAAGTTATTTGAAATCCTTTCAAATCATGAGAGTCAATTGAGAACATCCCAGAATATTTTTAAAATACACGGAGAAAAATGAGATTGAAGAATTCCATATTTAGTACACGAAATGTTTAATGATAAACAAATGGCAGGAATAGATGCAGAAGAGACAGGAAGAAATGTAAAACTACATACCGATCATTAAAAATGTGCATCTCGGTTGAATAAAACCTTATCTTTTAATACTTTCGAGTTATTATATACTCTTCGTACGTTATCACCTACAATTTAAGTGCATTAACTTTTACACAAATGAAAAGCTAAAGTTTCTCCTAAAAAGTGATCTATATATTGTCTGTAACTCGTCGAAAAGATGAAGACTTAATCGAACTATAGTTTACACCGACAAAAGTGTGTATTTTCCATGGATTAATAGTAAGGTGACCAAACGACAATGAGCGCGTGAACGAAAAATGACTCGAATTTTCAGACACAGTTCAGAGGATTGCGTACGCTGAATTGTAAAGTTTCGCTTCGTTTTAGGTGAAATATCTGCAAGAGCTGAGAGCTGACAGCTAAAAATGTTTTGTTCTGAGATGGGACATTGTGTTTTTGTGAATTTTATGTGGACTTTATTTGCATAAAGCGAGAAAAAGAAAACGTTATGGAGAATACAGTAAGTAAAAGTATAATTTCAGATATTCAGTCGTAGTCTCTATTAAATGCCTTATAGATATGTAGACAAATGGACAAAAGGATATATAGAACCATGTAGAGCCATATCGAATTTATAAAACTTCTATATGGCTCTATCTGGTTCTTTATATCCTTTTATCCACTTCTATAGGCTTCAATAAGACCTTTAATAGAGGGCAGGTATGCCACTGTAAACGAGCCGAAACTTTACAATTCATCGTACGTCCTCCCCCGAACTATGTCCGGAAAAATGGTGATCAAATTTCTGATACACTGTTTGGTCTCCATGGTATTTTTCCGTAACAGTCAGTTTCTTCCAAAGCCTCGAAGAAGAGAGTCGCAGTTTATTTTAATGCGAAAAGAAACAATTATAATTTTTTATGTGCGATTGTTTTAAGTTATATCTCTGCATACGAAAATTTAGCTCATTCTCATTAAAAGTTCTAATCCGCGAAACTAAAACGACTGACTTGGAAATCAAGAGCTTCGTCAAAGATCAGTTAATTTTATCAATTAATATTAAATTTTGTGGTGAAATAATGAAATTTCAGATTTTAATCTTTGGGTCACTTTACAATTTTTGTATAATTGAAAATTGAACTATTCTACCCGCCAGGGGGTGGAGGGTTTTATAAATTAAATTACGAGAAAACATTTGGTTATTTAATCCCTCTTCCAGCTTCTTTGGCGTTTATTCCTAAGGACTTGAATTTCTAGATTTCATGAGGTTTTCAAACTTCATAAAATTTTCTCGGAATTCTTTAATATTTTAATACTTGTCTAAAATATCTTAACAAAAATTAAACAATTTCATCAGTTTGAGTCCTTAAAACGAATATTTTGCTGTTATAGTTTTATTTTGGAATAGTGTCTAATTTTTAAGTAATTTTATTTAATTTATAAATCTTTCAATTTTGTGATTTTATCTGATTGTAGGTTAGTTTTAAATACTTCAAGTAAAAGATTTATTTAAAATCCAAAAGAATATTGTAGTAAATATATTAGAATCTTTGAAATACTGTTAAATTGTTGAATTTTTGCGAAGATATTTTTAAAAAATATTGAAATATTATAGAATTCCGTCAAAATTGTATGAAGTCTAAAACCTTCTGAAATCTGGATTTGTAAAATGCTTGAAAATAAAGTCAGGAATCTAAAGGGATTTAGTAGCCAAGTATTTTAACGTAATTTAACTTATGACACCCCCTCCCCCCGACAGGTTAAAATTTTTTTTTATTATTTCTTGAATATTATTATTTATTAATTATATTATTAATATATCAAAAGATATTACTTGAAAACATTCGCAAATGACAATTTAAGTTTTATGGCTGAAACAGTACGCCTAAACCGAAAGGGAAACGGCTTGATAGTATAATAATAATAATAATAATACAGTTAACAAATGTAGTACTAAGATTTTAAATCTGGAAATTTGGGTCAACAAAATTAACAATGAATAATTATTGATTTTAAGTGTTTGGAATCTGACAATTGAAAAATTAAAAAATGTCAAATTTAATTATGTAGAAATTTAAAAATTACGAGAAAGCATGAAAAAGTATGCATTTTCAAATTGAAGTGAGAAATGAATCAGCAATGAAAAATTAAAAATGAATAAATTTTAAGATTTCAATTCTTAAGCGCAAGCGTTCAAAGCTAAACAATTTGAAATATGAATCCATACAAATTAATATTGTAAGATTAGACTATTTTTATACATTCCGAAAAACTACACAGTTAAATTATTTTATTTCCAATCATTAAATAAATATAATTGTGTAATTGTGGATTATATATTTTAAAATTAATCTATTTTCAGTTTAGTTGCAAAATTACATTTTACAAAGAGGAATAATTCTAATGGTAGCGTGGCAAAGCTGAAACTTAAACACGCTGACATTTTTCTCATTTAAAATTAAACAAGATTTTTCACTATTGAGGCTTTCCAAGTAAAAAGTGTAATTGTGATCTAATCGAATTCTGAATCATATAATTTTGAATGTTTAAGTTTGAAGTCGTTTAACTTTATACACCTAAGTTATTAAAAGTGCTTATCTTTATTGAGGTTCTCAATCAGAATTGATTCAATTCTGACTATAAGTGTTTAACTATTCAGGAGTTCGATTTTAAAAAACGTACTAAATTTAAAAAAAAATATAAATTTGGAATATTTTTAATTTTAAGTCAAAATGATTCAATTCCCAACGCTTTAAATTTGAAATTTCCAAAGATTCAGAGCTGTAAAATTATTCTTTTTTTAATCAAAAATAGTAAGTTGAAAATTAGGAGTGTTAAGTATTAACAATTTATAATTAAGAATAAAAAAATAATTTTTTGTGACTTAATGAGTTATAAGATTGGTCGTTGCAAGCATACTAACTTAAGAAGGATACAAATTTATCATGTCAAGTTCAAAGTGTTTCAAACTTATTCACTGTTTCAAAAAAATTCTGGCCATTTCCTGGCTTTCCCGAATCAGATAATTATATTTAAAAAATGCCTTTCAAAATGTAATAATACCTAACTTCGTATTTAACTGGTTTCATGCAATTATAAGTTTTTACATCCGAGGCTAAGATTTATTTTCCTCGTTTGATTTTTATTCAATAACATAAATATTTATTCTAGAATAATTACAAAAATATTAATGATAAAACCTATTAATAATATCTTTGCAATTAATAATACCTTTAAAGGTCGATTAATTGTTTTTTCCAGGAACTAATAATTTTTTCTAATATGTCAAAGAATAGAAAATTATAAACCTCGAAAAATAATTAAAATTACATAGGACAAATTCGAAAAAAAATAATAGTTATTATAACTTAAAAAAACATGTGCCTTTCTCTAGCATTAACTCCAAATTTATACTAGGCATTATTCTAGGAAGCTTCAGGGCATGTGATACTTAGAAAATTATCGATTTTACCAGTTTTAGGTTTCCCCTGCTTTTTTCCTAGAATAATGAATATTTTGTCTTCAAAATTTGGGAAATGATAGCGAACATGCTAACGGACGGCCCTCCGCACTTTTTTGTGGGTTCATTGAAAAAAAATTGATTTTGCTAAATTTGATGTGTGCGTATTTTGAGGTTATGTGTGTTATAATTCTCTCCCATAATTATTCTAGAGTGCTTTCCGACAGCATCGGTACGGCAAAGACCTACATTATCGGAATGACAGAGAGCTGAAAAACGATCTTAACCTCAAAATAATGCACATGCATTCAATTTTTATTTAACACAATACATTTTTTTGTTTTTATCCCTCGAAAAGAGCCGAGGGACGTTCGTTATGATATTTTATAGCATCTCCGTATTCAGTTTTCAAAAATTTTTATTTTTGTGGAAAAAAATCAGGGGGAGCTGTACCCGTTTGACCACACGACAAAGTATCACATGCCCTTAAGATGAAAATACATTTTATGCTTCGCTCTTACTCATATACTTTCGCTGAAGAAATCAGCGTAAATGAGAAGAAGGTGAGCTGCATAATAAGAATAGTTGATGACACTTGAACACTTCTTCATTTTGTGCTGTCAGTTCAATGTCAAAAATAAGGTTGATGTACTGAAAGTGACTGTGAATTACTTTCTCCCTCTAAATTTATATTTTGTATTTAAAAAATATAAATTATGTGTGTAAAACTTATTGTTAAAACTAATGATTTTGAAAGCCCGTATATGAAGCTACAAAATGAAACTATAGTAATAGTTTTGAACATCTTTGATGGGCCAAGAAGTAATCAAATGAAATGAGACTTATAATGAATGACTTATTACATCGACGATTGACACGTGTAACGCGTAATTAAACGTGTATAAAGAGTGAGAAGATTTATCATTTGTTTATATTTTTTCTAGGTAGGTACTAAAAGCATTGACGCTTGTCGAGCGTTCTGACATTTTATGGGTATTTTATGGGGCACTGAGGACTTTGCAATATTATGTTTCTAAGTTATATAATATAAATGCAAACTTCCTTGAGTTCACTGATTCACGATTATTAGGACCATCACGATTACTGGGACATCTAAATTAAAGGAACTTCACCTCGGCTAATTTGTTCCTAAAAGAGCAGATCCAAATAGTGATGTGTGCTTCAACCAATTAATCATTTAACAAATAAAAATCGAAGAAAGCGGTTTAATCGGCCAATGGTTAATCGAATAAATTCAGATAAAAAAATAAACAAGCAGAACGATTGCAATTGTAAAATATTTAATTATTTTCGCACTTCAGCCTGAAGATTAGTTTTTTAACCGATTACTTGTTTTTATCGTTTATCCGTTTTCGCTGAATTTATTAGATTAACCATTGTTAGATTTAACTGGATTTGTTTGATTGGCCTTTGTTAAACGATTAATTTTAAATAATTCATCAGCCAAAAATGTTCCTTTATTAATTTACTGGCCTCCTTTACAAAGAAACTTTTTCCAATTAGCCAAGAGCAATTTAAAAATTACTCAAGAAAAATTTGTAGTGTCTAGTAATTTTGTTTCAATCAGGAATGCAGTTGAATTGATCATCAGTTAAGCTTTTTCATTTATGCTGGTATAGAAAATCAAATTAAATCGCACGAGTTAAATTAATTGATCCGTAGAGAGACTGGAGAATTGATACAGTTGAACATAGAAGAAAATAATTTAATTAACTCACAATAAATTTAAAAAAAGTCCTTAGTAAGTGGACATGTTTATCAAACATGAATCTTTAACAGAAATTTTATTTTACTCTCAAATTTAGGATCACCTTTTTTTAACAGAAAGTTCAATGGCATTTTTCAAATTCAAATTAAAAATTAATTTTTATTCATGCTAAATCACTAATTATGTATTTAAGGTTACTGACACATTTTTTTCGATGCAGGTCATTGCAAGGAAGGAAATTAGAATTCACGTTGAAAAGATAAGAGAAAGTGTCAACAATTTGTTACATTCCTATTTTATGAATAAAATTTTGTTAAATTTACTCACGTGAAATGGCAAGAAGACCAATGAGAGTAGCACAGAAAGAACCGACCGGTCGAAACATATCAGAGCATTTGTCGAACTGTACACCATCAGAATTCTTCAAGCTGTCTTACGGCGCGGCGCCCGGGACTGAACTGATGGTGGAAGTATAAGCGAACCGAAGAAATGCGAATGCTCTGTTCTGTTCCGGTCCGTGTGGTGGTCGAATGAATACTGTGGGATTGGACGACCATGTTAAATAAGAGACCGCGGCTTCTATTTTGCAAAGGTGGCACAACTTCCTTATCTATGTAAAAACTGTCGAAATTCCTTAAAAAGTAAAAAAAAAACCATTTAAATTAAGTGAAAAGAAAAATAAGAAGAGATAAGACAAATACGGATACCTTTTCATGTTTATTTATTGTTCCTTATCCTGGAGAGAAAACTGTAATTTCATACTACAATTATAGATCTGGAATTACAAATTCGTATACAAATTGAGAATTATTAATTAAAAATGACCAGCATTACAGAAATTACACATTTTTACATCATCGTATTTTATTATAATTTGTTGCAATCTTTAGTACCGCACAGGAGGATGAGGACATTTATAAAGAAAGCGATTAAAAACATGCACTCACTTCTAGCAAGATCTCACTGGAACTAAATAAGATAGAATGAAATATGAAAAAATCCTTCAGAATGGTTATAAAATTCAGCGCCAAATGAGTCTACCTCGAGTTGTCATAAAAAATGTAAAAGCATCCGCCAGATCAAAATCGCTCAGTCGAGTGGCGACTGCAGTATTTTTGTTTGAATAATCTCCTGAATCTGACGGTACGAGGTGATATCGCGAATTCATGGTCGTGTTCATGGATATTGTTAACTAAACATTTTGTTACAAAGCATGCTGTATCTCTTAAGATTATGAACATTTTAGCATAGACGTTTTTAAAATGATTAGGTGTTATTAAACATAATAATCAGTATCATATATAATTTTTTGTCTGCCTGGTAGTTTTTTCAAAAAGCACAGCAACAAAAAACATAAAAATGTCTTTTTATGCATTGTGTATGGACATTTGTAGGTTTATGTTTAGAATTAATTATATTATTATAAAAATTTGTTTTAATATGACTTTCGCCAAAATTATTAAAATGTTTACATAGTCCTTCCTCATTTAGCTAAAGGACTTTCAGAGCGAAAAAAATTGTTTAAGAATTTTTTTCTTATCACCAATAATTTATGAAAGAAATAAAAAATGAATTAAAAATATAAATCATTAAAGATCAACTAGGAATAAAAATACCAATCGATTTTTTACTATCTTTCTTGACTTTCTCATACTAATATAATAATTCTAGTGCAACCTATCAGCATTCGATTCAACAATATTTCACAAAATTTTAATTTTCATCAACCGGTTCTAATCTTCAGGCAATGGTAAGCTCGCGCAATGCCAGACATGCAACCGCCCGCAGGACCGACTCTTCCAACCATGGAAAGGTTCCGTGCAGCAATCGAATGCCCGCATGACCTTCGCGTTAAAAGATTGGAGGCGGATGAGAAAAAATGGTTTGTAAAATATTATTATATCGCAGTTTAATATATTGCATTAGTTTCATTAGATTATTACCAGAAAATCTAAAAAAGATAGTAAAAAATCTGTTAATATTTTTATATTATATTTCTTGTTCTATGAGCCCTTCAGCTGTTTATCAGAATGAAAAAATTAGAAGTGAACATTTGAATAATTGTAGACTAAAATCAGGTTCAAAGAAATTTTGTTGCAAAAGATGCTTGTCCTTTATTATATAAACTGGGTGTGGCGGAATATGCAGCAGTATTGTATGTACATGTTTCAAGAATTGTTGGGAAGGGGGGGGGGGGTAAACCTGCCCCCCTGGCTACGGCCTTGGTTATCATAATCTAACTAATTCTTAAAACAAACCTGGATAATATCGATTAAAAATGTATAAAAATCAAGCTTTTTTTGAAAAAACTATCGGAAAGGCAAAAAGTTTTTAAAAAAATTGTTCAATATTCTCAATTTTTATGGAATACAGAATGATTTGTAAAAAATATTTCATTAACAATTTTTCAAGAACGACCATGAACTCGAGATATTACCTAAAACTGACAGATTCGGAGATTATTGTTACACCATCAAGGTGTGGAAGGGAGTAGTGTGAGGAAGGGCTTATAAAATTTTTAGATTGATCAAGAATTCTCGTATTATTTATTTAAATAACACGGCTCCAACCCTGGTTGCTGATCAATATCTCTAGTAATAACCCCAAGTAAAGATCCTTACAAAGTATTCATGCGAAGTTCCCCACTTGGGTCCATTAGTATCCAAAGTCTTCTATTTCAGGTGTCATTCACTCTACTGGAACTCTTTTTATTAACTTTTGCCGCCATACTTTTCTGTCCTGGCATACTTCTCTAGCTTCTTTAACGTCCATGCATTTTTTCATGGAGGCTCTCGTGTTTCTATGGCTTCTTATGTCTCTTCTAATAAGGGTCTCATTCACACATTCTAACCATTCTTTCCGCGGTTTGCCTCTGGACACGCTGCCATTTACTTTACCTTGATATGCCTGTTTCGCTAGTCGTTCATCTTTCATTCTCTCAATATGCCCGAACCATCTTAACCGATTTCTTTCCCATATGTCAACTAATGTCTCTTGCGAACCACATTCTTTGAGAATTATCTCGTTACTCACTATGTCCATCAGAGTCTTCCCGAATACTATGCGCAAGAATCTTATGTCAATCGCGTTAATTTACTCTTATCTTTTTCTTGATAGGTCCATGTCTCGCTGCCGTATAGTACAGTCGGTACAAATGTAGAATTATGTATTGCCATTTTATCCTTATTTGATATATTTTTACTTCTGATACGAGAACCTGCTCTAGCAATAACCTTCTTACCTTCGTGTATTCATCTATCTAACTCCTTATCTATCCTCCCGTCTCTAGTAAATAAGTTACCAAGGTATACTAATTTCTCAACTTGTTCAATTCTCTCATTATTTAATACAATGTTGCATATTCTTTTCTCACCCTTTCCTTCGAACACCATAGTTTTGGTTTTATTTACGTTACTTTTGAGGACCATGCTCTTCATGCTGGCATTCAGTTTATTCAACATTCTTTGCAAATCTTCGATAGATTCTGCCATGACAACCTTATCATCTGCGAAGGCTAACCCACGTACCCTTACTGTTTCGACATCCACACCTTCTTCGTCGACAAGAGCAGTTTTTAAACAACTGTCCATAAATAATAGAAATAGCCATGAAGACATAACGCATCCTTGTCTAACGCCTGGCATAATATCGAACCAGTCACTCAATTTCCTATTTACTCTTACATTCGCTTTGCTACCCGTATATATTGTTCTTATAGCTTGAAGAAGTCATTTATTTACTCCGTACTCTTTCAGGACTTCCTAGAGTTTACTTCTGTTTACCCTGTCGAAAGCTTTCTCTAGGTCAACAATTTCACAGAAAAATTTTTTCCTACTCTCAAACTTTTTTCTGTGATTTGCCTTGAGCTAAATATTTGATCCGCATATGACCTTTCTGGCATAAACCCACTTTGGAATTCCCAAATCTATCCTTCTGTAATTTTCATTACCCAACGAATAAGTATTTTTGAGTATATTTTACTTACGGTACTTAATAAGCTGATCCCTCTGTAATTATTGCAGTCGCTTT
>JAAAKG020143147.1:0-11433 GCA_010014905.2 Druon quercuslanigerum
TCCAGAAATATTCGGAGTTAAAGCAGGAGATCCTGACCGTGTGGAGGGTGAACAAAGTGACCATTCACCCGATCGTGATCTTCTCCACTGGGAATGTTCATGCGAGGTGCGTAAAAATCTTGGAAGAGCTGGGAGCCCGAAATTTGCTGCACTTAATACCAGAAGGCGATATTGTTAAATACGTGCCGCATCGTCCGGAGTTTCTTGGGCGTAAACAATGACAGCGGCTAAGGTCGCCTTCTGCGGCCATCCCGCGTACACGGCAGATGACTAATAGACGCATTTTAAATTTTGACCTTAATAATTGAATTTTATTTATTGACATTATTTTCTATTTTTGTTCTATTTTTTATATGTGTATGTCCGTGTACGTGTGTGAAGTTGTGTTTGTCCTCGCCGTCCAACTTAACTAAATTAATTTTTTGAATCGGTGGTCTCAGTCGTTGGTATTGAAACTAGCCCTTGTAAGAAAGATGGATCCCTATAAACGGACTCTCCAGTACGAATAGGCGAATGAGTGTTTGGATCCCTATAAACGGGCTCTCCAGGATGAATGCTGGATCCTTATAGGACTCTCGAGTGTGATTTGTGGATCCCTATAGACGGGCTCTCCAGTATGTATCCTCGAAAATTATGACGAATGCGCAAGCAGGATAGAGAGTTCCAAAACAAAGACTGACACCAACGAATCTACTAATCACTTGCTGCGTTCGCGACCGTGTTTAGTAGCGAAGTACCGGGCCATGAGTACCTGTGGGATGGATGGTGGACCCATAATAAAAATAATAATAATAATAATAATAATAATAATATTGGCTCAGTTGGTTGGACCCTCGGACTCACCTCAGAGGTCCGGTGTTCGATCCCTGAGCTGGCACCTGTGGCAATTTGTCTATGTACCTTTACCGAGGTTCTGGTGGTTCGGAACCCCGTCAATGACGGGGTAAAAACCAGGATTTGTCCAATATGTCAGGGGATACTGCTGTCATCAGATCACTTGATTGCATTATAAAAATGCGTCCATGAATGATAATATACACTGGGACGGCTCCGTGCAAAGTATTCCAAAAAACTTATAAAAGCCAACTCTAACCAAAAATGCCTTCGTCATGTTGGGCAGTAACCATCTTAAGTCTGTGGCAACATTTTAATTTTGATGGTAGCTCTAAGAACGCTCGCGGTCGCTCATAATTGTATACCTATAGCATCATCGCAGGAGTTTTCAAGCATCGTCTTAAATTAACTTATAACATCCTGATATCAACAGTTACTTGACTCAGTTCGTGGCTATGATGTATAAGCGGGTTTACCCGAGTAAAAGTTTTGAATAATAATAATAATAAAATAATAAATCCCTGCCGAAGATGTTCTCGCGTCGATGTCGCTGTAGGGCTTGAGCTTTCCTCTCATGACTTTGATGGCTATGTTGGCGGTAGCACTGCTACTGACAGGGTTTCCCATGCCAGAGACGCAAATAACGCAGATGAAAGGGCCTAAGCAGAACACAAAAACCCATAAACCATGGAGAATATATTAAAGATATTGAAACGCTTATCGCTTCCCGAGGATCGTCGGGGCGCCCCTGGGGCCGCCGCTGGGGGCCACAGCATGCGGGACGGTGGTGATGGTGAGCTGCGTCATGGTCAGGCAGATATCACTAATCAAACAGCTTGCCAGCAAGAACATCTGCGAGAAACGGCGAGCAGTGGAACATCAACTGTGCCTGCTAAGGATGCTTTGGCTAGCGTTAGCTATTTGTAACCAACCACCTCGACAGAAATACCGCGGGAGAGCATCAAGTGGGATACCACAATGAAAGAGACTTTGGTGCGTCTCTATTACAAAAGTGCGAAGTTTGAAACAAAAATGGAAAAAGAATACAATATAAGAACGAGATTTGCTGCCAAGTATCATAGTATACGCATTACAGAAGACCCAGCAATTGAAATTAAGCAACAGGTTGATTTGGCGTGGAAAAACGGCGGCAATGAATATCAATATCAGTGACGAAGCCATGTCACACGGACAAACAGAGGCAGAAGCAGAGTTTCAGCAACCAAAACAGCAACGGAAATGGACATACCATATGAACAGAGATGTTATGCGCCTTTATTTTTTGGCAGACAAATTTGGGCAAAGTGTAAAGTGAGAATATCATAGACTCTTCTTATTTAAATATCCAGAGCTAGCCACAAAAATAAATGAGTAGAATCTGGCAGATCAGAAACGCTCAATGTCTGCAAACAGATTGCTTTCGGCTGTTGAAATAACTGCTATCAAAATGTAAGTGGAATAGCAACTTTCTATTGATGAATTCCCCTTGAAAGATGTGAATAACGAAAACTTGATTAAAGCTGAAGGCACAGGTGCTAGGGATAATGAGCATCATTTATCGGACCCATTAGAATAACATATAGATATTAATAATGATGATGGGCAAAGCGAAATTCCAGAAAAACTTCAGCACCTTGAAAGGACGTTTGTTCATGCTTTACTAGAGCTTAGATATGTGGAACCAACACTAAGGTATTCTGTGCCCAAAATGAACTTCGCAAATGATCTTCGTGCACTAATAGAACACCTTAACTGCAAGGTTTTGCCTAGGTATTTGAACGTACCACAAACTGTAGCTGTAGAGTTGCAAACTCTTGTATACTGTGCAGCTGTGGCAACCGTTAAAAAGTTGGGCCGCAGAACTAGGCGCTAATACGTTAGATCAACATGAAGTGGATTGTGAGGCATCCAATATTTGGCTAAGAAAGGGTGTTCTGTATCCAGAGATGGAAGGATTCGTCATCGCGATACAGGAGAAGTTTGCCAGCACCAGGAATGATCGCAAAGACGTGTTACATCAAGACGTGGTTGACCGGTGCCGATTCTGTGAAGATACCAACAAATCCATACAGCACATTATTGATTGCTATCGCGTAACGGCTGAGAGTAAATATACGCATAGACAGAATGATGTAGCAGGCATTATGCATCAACAACTTGCCCTAAACCTAGGAGTCTACATCATCGGCATTGCTTGTCCACTTATGCGAAATTTGCAGTCAACCTATACAAAGAAGATTCACAAGTATAGCGAGTTAAGGCATGAAGTAAAGACCATATGGATGAATATGAATCATGCATCTATTCATCACATTGTGATTTCGGCTACAGGTAATTTACACGCAAGATGCACTGAAAATCTTGAAAATTTAGGAGTTAGTAAGGTATTGGCAGCAGCTCAGAAGGCGGTTTTAGCAAACACCTGTCGCATTGTAAAAAAACTTTCTTCACCAACAGAAAGCAAGCGACTAAAAATCTATAGAGTGTCAGATGGTAGCTGTAAGAAAGCATGCAGGGGTGACTTTTGTCACATCTAACGCTCGTGGCAGCTAGCAATTGCATACCTACAGCATTATCACAGGAGGTTTCATGTATCGTATTAAATTAACTTACAACATTCTGATCTCATCAGTCACTTGATTTAGTCGGTGGCTATGATGGATAACCGGGTTAACCCGAGTAAACGTTTTTAATAATTACAATTAGTTATATTTATAATTAATAAATTATAATAATTACAGCCCTGTGCAAAACTATTCCAAATATACGAAAATCCAACTCTAACCAAAAATGCCTCCGACATGTTGGGCAGTAACCATCTTAAGCATGTGTCAAATTTTACATAATAATAATATTTCTTTGAATTTTATCAAGGAATAAACAACATTATTTAATTAGCTTTTATATTAATTTATTATTATTTAATACTTAAGATTGTACAGTCTGTTTTTGTGAACGAAAGATAGAAAGCAATATTATGGTACAAAACTGCGATTAATAAAAGTGTCCTCAAGCGTCCCAAATGTTGGAATATTCTTAAGTACCTTCTGATAAAAAGAAATAAAGGCCAAGTGAAATAAAGAGGAAAAAAAGCACAACGATAAGTATTACTAGGTCCACCACATACGCATTCAAAAGCAAGGCTAAAGTTAAATTATTATTAAATTAATTGAATACCCTACTGCATCTCTCATTATAAGCCATGTAAAGTAGGGCCGCATCGAGTTCCTTCCTTCGATTCCTTAACTATTTAACATTTACAGTTAAGATGCTATTTTGCATTTTAAAAAGTTCATTATTGTAAATAATATCATTAGGCCCGGTCGGGTCTCGCCGCCAATTGAGAAGGCGAAACGGCCTGAACTACTATTATAAAAATATCGCGTCCCCTATAGCTCAGAGATTCCCAAACTTGTTTCGCTCTTTCTCAAGAGAGACACTGGACGCTGGTCGTTCAGGTTCGGTTGCTTGCTTCGCGTGACCTTTCCATTGTTACAGAATTAGAGCCGCTAGAGGAAAATAAAAATTTGTTAAATATTATTAAATTGAACCTTAATTGACTACGTTAGATTTGTTAGATTGGTAAATATTTCATTTATTAGTTCAGATATTAACCAATTTTCAAGAAATTTGTTTTCATTTACTTTAAATTATAGCACGAAATTCATTTAGGTAATTAAAATTTAATTTAGCTTAGTCATTATAAATTCAGTTATTGTAATTTCATAACAATGTAGGGGTCACTCGTGGTAGGTATACGAAAATGGCCCTCTGCTCGCAGCGGAGAGCCTGCCTTGGGGCCTGCCGAGCTACCCGGCCCGGGGCGGCTTTCTGTGCCGGCGGCACTAATTTGGGAAACGGTGCTATAGCTTATACACAGAGAAAACTTTTACGAATTATGACTCTTCATCTTTACACCATAATGTCTAATAGTCTACTAAACATATTCATTTGTTGCAAACGGATAATGAAAGAGAAATAATTTAGGTTTCCGTTAATATGGACATTTTTAGGCCTTATGTAGCTTATATGGTTGTAATGTTGTTGTGAAATTTCGTGGGACGCGCGATTTGTCGAAAAAACTTTACCAGTTCGATTCAGGCTTTTCTTTATCCCAAGGTTTATGAAGAGCTGCGGTGACTTCTCTGCCTTGCACCTCGGCCATTCTCGGCAGTGGGGCGTGGATACGGTATGAAATTGTTAACCAAGCTTCTTCATCACTTTGATCCCCTTTCTAGTTTTAGTGTGCCAAACATGTTTGGCTGTGTTCCTATGTTAATGCTTCTTTCTTGCTTTATTGCTTGCGTTTCACGTTAGGCCTCCTATACAGTAACTGTAGTTTTTTCTCTCTCTTCTATTCGTTTTCTTAAATATGCGTTCACCGCATACATATAATAATTGTATTTTTAAATAATTTTTTAAGTACTCATTGCAGTTCAATGCATATTATTTTACATTTAATAGTTTCAAAGTAAACTATAAGTTGACTGATACTAAATTAACTTTTTTTAAACTTTAATAATAGTTGAAAGGGGTCATTCACAAAATATGTTATACGCTAAGGTACGGAGGGGGAGGGATATCATAATCCATGTTGGGAGCAATGGAAAAAGTATCACGCAGGGGGGGGGTCATAAGTTCCTGAAAAATGTATCAAAATCACTGTACAGTTATTTAACATTGAGTAATTCAGGGAGATTTTTTAAATGGGTTTGTTTTTTTAAGTATTGCGATTATTCATTTTATATTTTCAGTTTAAAGATCTCCCCTACTAGGAATGCAACATAATATGTCATTTTTATTCCAAATGTAATAATAAATTTTAAAATAAAAAATCACGGTGAAATACCTAAAAACAGAGCCTCGAAAGAAACGAGGGTAGAAAACGCCACTAAATAATACATTCTTACTGCCATTAAATAAAAAGTTATAGTGAAAAGAAGTCTTTCAAATTTGACAAGAGAATGTTGTGAGATCACTAAAATTCGCCAAATACTATTACTGTATAAAATATTTTTTTCATTAATAGATTTGTATAGTTTAATTATTCGTGTGCCAAAATAAAAAAGTACTTTCAATAGTAATAATAATATAAATTACGGAATTTGTAATTACCAACATTTCTTGAAAATGCACATTTGGCGATCCTGTCTTTTTAATGGACTTTAAAATAATTTCTGTAAATTGCATATAGGAACTGTCTATTACTCTAGTATTATTAAATATCCTGTCCTTTTTATTGATGCTTTTTCAAAAAATGTTTGTAATTACGAATTCCGTAATTTATATTGCTATTACTATTAAAAATATTTTTTTATTTAGTTTTTATTTACTACTTGGCTAATTTTAGTGATCTCACAATATTCTCTTGAGAAATTTGTATGACTCCTTTCCACTATCATTCGTTATTTAGCGGTAGTAAGAATGTATTATTTGGCGGCATTTTTCCATCCTCGTGTCTTTCGAATGTCTGTTTTCAGGGCCTTATTATTATTATTATTATTATTATTATTATTATTATTATTATATTATTATATGCTGGCCTTAAGTCTAGCAATAACAATACTTAAATTAAAAATGAATAATACTCAATTTACACATCTCCCAGAAAAATTTTGATATAATTGCACAAGTTATTCTATTGGTATTAAGTAAGTCAACAGAGAAACTAGAGTTACCCAGATAACAATATGTCGGCACTAAGCCCGCATGGTGCGTACACGATGGGCAGAATGACCGACACGTGATGGTGAAAATGCTGGCTTATGTGTCCTCATATGCGTCGAATATGCAAAAACTTTGAAAGTGTGAATCTGCCGAACTGGCATTCCTTTAGAGTCGTTACTTAAGAGAACAGGGAGACTTAAGACTTAAGAGAACAAGCACTATAAAGTCCGCTAGTAATGGCAATTTTGCCGCCATGAGCTACTGCGCTTGCATTAGGGACGCGCTTACTTAGTCCCGCGGTTGGCGCTAAAATCGAAATGGACAATAAAAAGAAATTTTTGATATAAATAAACAGCAATCACAAAATGAATAATTGAATATTTATTATTTTGCCCAAAATTTAAACTGTTTGTTAAAGATTCGTTTTTTTATTTTTAGCTAAAAATTAATTTTTTAGCTGAAAATGTAACTTTTCCATCTTTATTCGTAATCTAGCTTTTTTTGTCTAAAATTAAACTATCTAGTTAAAAATTTATTTTTGTGTTTCGATTTCATACATTTTATTTAGATAATAATAAGTTCTTACATGCTTTTTAATGAACTTGTATATTCCTGTTTTAATGTTATATTTGAACTTCTTTTAATCTTATGTGTAAAAAACATAGATGAGATGAGATGAGGAAGAGGACATAATAAGGGAAGAAATAGTCAAGGTGTTAGGAATAATGCAGGATCGGAAGGCAACTGGCATAGATGAGATTCCAAATAAAGTATGGAAATATGGAGGGACGGAACTAGAAGAATGGGCATAGATAATGTGTAATTGACTATGGAAAGGAAAAGGGTGGCCAGAGTTATGGAAAGCAGCAGTTGTTATCCCAATAGTCAAGAAAGGCAAAGGAGAGGAGGTTAAAGATTATAGGGGTGTGACATATATGTTTTGAACTATCTGGTAAATAAAATGATTAAAAGGGAAAAAGAGGCAATGATAGCAATGTTCGTGGACTTAAAGGCGGCGTTTGACTCATTAGATCGAGGTGAAATAGAAAAAGTTATGGTTAAAAAGGGATGACAGAGGGATTGATGAAGAGAATATCGGTAATTTTTAGAGAGGCAAAAAGCAGGGTAAAAGTAGTTGAGCAAGTAGGAGTTAGGCAAGGATGTCCTCTGAGCCCACTTTTGTTTAATATATTAATATCAGACTTGCAAGAAGAAATGATGAGAGAAGTTTAGGGAGGAGTTAGGATAGGAAAGGAAAAGATATATACAGTGGCATACACAGACGACATAGCGATGATGGCAGTGTATGAAGAAGGGATGGCGGGCTTAATTACAGGATTAGAGAAATACTTGGATGGGAAAAAGCTGAATTTGAATGTAGATAAGACAAAGATAATGAGGTTTAGAAAAGGAGGGGGGAGACAAAAAGAATGGACAGGGAGATGGAAGGGTATAAAGATGGAAGAAATGAAGGAGTTTAAATATTTGGGATATATTTTGCAAAAAAATGGAGATCATAGACACAAGCTATGAAAAAATAAGTAGAATAAAGTTTCTCTTCCAGAAATAGCGAAAATTCACTCAAATTTGTCATGAATAATTTTTAATAGGACACTTGGTTTTTGTTTTAATCGTAAAAAAGAACATTTAACATTAAAAAATTTAATTTTTCGAAAAAGGGCACAAGGTATGAACTAAAATGAACAGACTAAGGTAGTTAACCCCAAAAAGATATATGATCTACAAGTTTGTTATAACCTCTGGTTATAATAATATATTAAAAGTAAAAAAATAAACTTTGTGGAAAAAGGACACAAGATAAAATCAAATTTTACGTATTTATTTTTTCTATTTAAAATAAATAAATAATATTCCATACAAAAAATTTTTTCTTCCTTTAAATTCTGAAATTTTCTGGTTCGGACATTTTATAATTCGGTAATTTTCAAATAGGGTCATATTATAAACTGTCGTGAATTTTATTATTCAGGAATTTTTCAGTTCGGGGTTTTTATATTTTGGACATTTTATAATTTTTGGAGTTTTATTTTTCGGGATTTTTCGGTCGTGACCTGGCAACTTTCTAAGTTCAAACTATGAAACAAATTTTAGTACACCAAACTACATCGGCTAGGAATTTGTTTCAGTGCTTTTTGTACATATTTCCAGCTCAATTTGATGGCGTTCAAAATTTTTTGGAAGATTCTAAAATATATTAATTTAATCCATTTGTATACACTCATGAATCATAATAAATATATTTAATAGATTGTAGAGGTTTAATACTTTTGGTTCAATTTTACAACTTTCACCTTAGAAATAAATATATATCTTAATCTGCTAATAGGATATACAGCTGACTCAAAATTTATTTTTCTTTGTTTCTATCACAGACACTATAGATCTGATAGTGTATGATGTTGACCGTATACGAAAGCGCTATTCATTGTACATACAGTAGATACTATCAAATAAAAAGTGTCTGTGTTTCGCGAAAATAATTTTTTCGAGAAATTAAAACGATACTTTGTTAACTCAAAAGTATGTTTAACACTTTAAATACGAAATTTTCTTGAAATAAATCTGCATTTATTTTTATTAACTTTATATTTTTGAGCTTCATATAATCGTCAATCTTTTATTCTATAGTACTATATGTCTTATTTAAAACATCGAATTATTTCACTCAAACCAAAATTTATTGGACTTTCTGGAGTTTCTCGCCGATGGTAAACAATGTTCTTCTATAAAAAAGTATGCATATAGTTCAAAATTTATGTAAATGATAAAAAACCAGCATTTTCGTTGTCAGTTAGACTTAATACATTTAATTTAGTATAAATATCAATAAAAAATCATTGAGGTAACATAGAGTAACGTATGTTACTTTGCATTGCAGTTACGCAATAATTGTAACACGGCAGCGCGCCTTCGACTCGACTTCCATGGTAGTACGGAACAGCGTTCATATACGATTCAAATTAAACGTACTTACCACTGTAACATAATGTAGAAGCCGCCGCGCCGCTTAAGAGCTTTCCAGCTTCGAGACCGAGACCAGCGCTGAACAATGAAAAAAGGTTGCTGAGAGGGCAGTGTAGGTTGCCCCGGTTTTTTTCATACAATAATAAAGGTTTTGTCCTTAAGTTTTCGCGCATGATAAAAAACATGTTAACGGACGATCCTTAACACTTCGTTTGCGGAATAATTTAAAAAATTTAATTTTCTAAATTTAATTATATGTGTGTATATTTTGAGATTAAGCGTGCTACAATTCTCCCCAGCTTTACTTCCAAACTACACAATAATTATGGCCGAAAATTTGGGACAAGCAAAAAAATATAGAAACTGATGTCCCGGATCTAACTATGTTTCTAATTGGCTACCGGCAGCATAGGTGATTAAACCAAATAGTTGAATTTTCAACCCAAAAGATAAATTCATTACCAAAAAGATTCATTTTCAACAAAATACCTAAATTTTCAACTAAAAATGATAACTGTCAATAAATAGGTATAATAAATTAGTTTTCAGTTACAAACATAAGTTTTTAATCAACTAGATGCATTTTTAAACACTAAGATTCAATTTGCCTAAAAAATATACAATTTCCAAAAAAAGTGGAATAATTGTAATTTCAGTCGAATATGTGAATTTTTAAATCAAATGATAAATCTAAATGTATTTATAAATTTATGTATGAAAATGCATGAATTTTCAACAGTAAACGAGAAATTTGTAAACAAAAATGGTATACATAGTTGTATTTTATGCTAAATAAATATATTTTCAACAACAACAGAAACAAATTTTCAAGCAACGAATGAAGTTTTCCAGCAAAGACATGAATTTTGAACCAAATAGTTGAATTTTTAATACAAAAATGACAACTTTTCGTGGAAGAAAACATTTTACACTTGTAAATCAACTTTCAATACTTGTAGTAAATCAAGAACGGATTGCATCTACTACTGAAGTTGAAAACACAATTGAATATTTCATATTAAAAGTTTATAAAATTATCCGAAAATAAATTTTTTTTTAAAGTGGTTACGAGTTGACAATTATCCCCACTCTACGTCTAATTAGCATATATGAAGCATCGTCTCTCTGAGGAGCTCTGTTGCATACCTGTACTCGTAAACGTAAATAAAGTGCCCGAAGTCAAAAATTGACTTCGAGCTCATACAAAAAATCTCATGAAGCATTTTCACGCATAACATTTTGGCGATCCTGCCAGGATAGCTCTTTAGATTTCTATATCCACGGATGCAATAGAGAAATCTTGTAAAAAGCAATTTTCGTGACGAACCCTCGAAAGGAATTCTACGGAATTAATTTAAAACGAGAAAGAAAAAGAGTTTTACGAAATTCATTTAAACTCCAGATCTACCTACGGGTGACCCGACATTGATTCGGATCCTGACGCTAAAAAAAAACTGAAGTACCTAGAAGATATTAGAAATTAGACAACCAAACTCTCACCAAACTGCACCTACGAATTCACACCTACCGAGAAGTATGTCAACAGAGCGGCTCAATGAGCTGCCCGCTAGAATTGCATCTATAATCACTCCCCTATCACCAGCAAAGGATATGATTAAAAAAATTAAAACTCTTAATGGAACTAATGATGTCGGTATCCACGAATGGATAAAAAATTAGTACGACACATCGCAGTAGTAAGTTACGAAGAATTATACTCAGCTTTAGAAACTAAACTTGGACTACAAATCTCGATTGAATTGTGCAGAGCTAAACTGGACGCAATTAGACAAGGAGGAAACACTAGGGTGGCTCTTATTTTCAAAGTTTAAATTTTCTTCACCCTACCTCCCATTTTGGTTCCATTTTATTTTATTTTATTTTTATTTTATTTTTATTTTATTTTTATTTTATTTTTATTTTATTTTTATTTTATTTTTATTTTAT
>JAAAKG020143148.1:0-11433 GCA_010014905.2 Druon quercuslanigerum
ATATATATATATATATATATATATATATATATATATATATATATATATCCTTTAATTTTAGTCAGGCCAGAATATCAATTTAAGGCTACATTAGCTTTCAGTATACATATATTTTTATTTAAATAGCGTGCCTTTCTGAATTTCAGGTCACAACTCTTTTATGACTCCTTGAAATAAGTCGAATTTCCGACTTAAATGAAATACTATTTTTCTATGTAGAGCGTCTCTTGACTATGAGTCATAATGCGTCATACTGTCGTTCCAAGATCAAAAACTCCATATTGGGTTCCTGAGTTTTTAGATATAAAAATGGGCTTATATCCTATGCCTATGAGACCCTAAGCTGGCACAGAGTTAGAGTTTGAGTGCATTTTACTTTTGCTAAAATACTTTTTTTGCGAATGCGGAAAATATTACTTTCCGCGTCAGCTGGTACGTGACAAAATTCTCTGTGCAAATTAAATCATGAAAAAATCTTGTTTGCCTCGATCTTAGCGAATATTTACCTGAATAATAGATATGTTTTATTATTATATTCACCAATAGAGTTTAGGATAACGGCCAACGATAAGAGCAGAGTACGCAAAATCTTCATCTTGTCTACGTAGGGGACAAACTGATTAATGTATTTATTAGAAATATGATTAACAACGTAGCTGATAAATATTTAACTGCTCCATTTAGTTATTGAATCTATACTATACTCGTTATCTTTTAGATTCAAGGCTTCAATTTTGTTTTCCTGAGATATTTACATTTGATAAGAGTCAGTTTAAACGAAAATGACTGGGTTGCACACTTCGTTGAGGTTGACATCATCATCTATGTCGTATTTCATGATTTACCTTTGAAGCTTTAGAATTTCAAAGAGTTTAAAAGACAAATTTATTCATTAATGGCTTTAAACATAAGTATCGTTCTCTGACATCGATTTCCAATCTTTACTAAAATTCCGAAAGATATCGTTTTATCACGAAATATAAATTTCATTCATGAAGGATCTGAAGGTACATTCACTTGTATTTTAAACATAGACTAAAGAATAAAGATAAAAGGGTGAAAATGAGGGGTTTGAAGTGGATCTTTGGAGCATCCAAAGTTTTTGTGTTTAGGAGTAGAAAAACTAGTTGCAGGATAAGGAGGCAGTAGGTACTCGTTTAAGGCTGAAAACGTAACGGAGCTTTGGGTTACGACACGACGTTCACAAACTGGCGCCAGAGGGCAACAAATTACTGGACGATCACACAGAACAGCAAGCAATAGTGACAAAAAGATATGGCTTTGCTGAAAGCGTGCGCTGTAGAAGGACGTTGATCGCAGTGACAGCAGCGGTCAGGATAGGTCCGAGAAGTTGACCAGGGAGAGGATGGTTGCGAGAAAAGACTCGCGGACCGGCAATTAACGCGAAAGACCCAAACCTACAGCTCCTGAACAAGCTAGGCAGCTCTGGTTCCAATAGAAGCCTGTACAAATGGCAAAAAAGGCAAGCGGGACTAGCAGTGAAGTGGAGGACAAAATAAAAAGAGAGGCAAAGGAAGATGATAACAAGAAAGTTAGATATGCACGTAAAAAACATGAGGAGACAAGAGGCATGGGGGATGTTCAAACAATTTGAAGCTCTTATAAAAGTTTTAGAAAAAAAAAAAAAAATTGGATGATATGAATAGGGATATGAATGGGCAGAGAAACGATGTAAGAAAAAGTGACAAAGAGAAGAGAAAAATGGCAAGAATGGGATAAACGCTGGAAGGAGGAGGAAAAGAAATTTTAGGATGAACTAGAGAGCATAGAAAATATACAGGGAGAGGTTGATGAACAAAGAAATAGTAGGATAAAACAGTTGGAAGAACGAGTAAGCAATTTAGATATTAGAAATGGGCGTATATTGAAACAAACAAAAAATAAAGATATATTCAAGGGGAATGAAAATAACGTGCAAAGTGAAAATGCAATACTCAATAAAAAACTGCGTGAGATTGGAAAAAGATTGAAAGGGGTAGAACATGCGTAGTGGAAACCAAACATGTTTTGGTTACCTCTGGTAAGGGTAGAGGGACTTAACTGCATAGGAGGGACGGATGAAAATAGGGGTTAAGGAATGGCAGGGCACACAGTTAGAGCTATTAGTAAAATAAGAAGAAGAGAAATGGACAAAGATTATAGATTCGAGGCACAATAAATGGTATATTATGATTAAATACAATTTGTTATATTTGTAGGTTATAATTTATTAGTAATTAATTAGTAACCTCTAATCACGCACTTTTATTATTTCCTAAAAAAATTTCGGACATCATGGCCCATACGTCATTTTGCAAGACTATTATTTTTGACATCTGTAGAACGTTTAAAAAATAATTAATGATACTTAATAGATTTTAAAATCAAAGAAGGCAATGCATATTTCAGAAAAAATTTAAATTGAATATAATTCTGTACATTTTTATGCATTCTACATCTATTATTGTTGTAAACCGTTGATTTATATATTCAAGTATTTTAAATGACGTCTACGTAATGCAAAAAGATATTAGAATATCCATTATTGCTCTCCATTCGGGCTAAAACCACTAAGAAATACAAACTGGAATCAAGCTGGCACTAGTTTGGAAACGGAGATTAACTTTGTGATTTCCTCTCAGGCTGGAAAGATATATCCAGTTCATTCGGGAAAAAATTGTGCCTATTCAACTAGACATTTCAAAACTGTGTATTTTTATTAAAAAATTATTGAAATAATTGAGAAAGAGAAAATAATATATTTTGTTTATCAAGAAAATTTACAAAAATGGCATGACACTCTTGCTGGGCATTCAAAAAGCAATCTTTTTTTCCTCTTAACTTTTATTCATATCGTGCGTTATTTGGCTTGGAATGTTCATTTTTTTAGTTTTTTAGAATTTTGGAAATGCAATAACTTTGGCAGTTTTTCGTTTTTTAAAAAAAGTCACCAGGATAAATTGTTCGACTTTTTGAATACCATGAACAACCGTTCAAAGCATTTTTGAATTTTGAAAAAGTGGTCTCAAAAAATTGGAAAATATGCCCACTTTTTAAAATTTTATAAAAAATGGCTAGCTAATGAACTTGACCTTTAGTTTAGGACATTAAAAGAGTGTACCAAAGGCCAATCCAATACATTAATTTTTTACAAAAGTAAGCGTTAAACGCTGAATTCTGCATTTGTGTCTATTATAAGTTTCAACTTTAAATTAAAATTAAAATAGACGAATTTCCAAAAGATACTTCTTTAATACCCTTTTTTTAGTTTTGGATGAAACTCGAATTCGATTATTATTAAATAATTGCAATCAAATATACTAATTACTCCAGCCTAAACCGTTTCTACCGTTATATTACCTTTATTTTTTTATTACTTTTCAACGACCCATCACTTATTAAATAATAATAGAGAACATAGTTATAGTATAATTTATTTCCATTAAAGCAATGCTAGAACCCATTTACTCAACACGATGCCGTTTTTGTTACTGTTTGCAAGGTTTAAACAGATACGAAAACACGCGCTCGAGATAGAGACATTGTTCTCGGCAAAAGAAAAAAAGCACGTTCGATTTTAATGTTTACAAAAAATACTACTACATTGGGAAAATCGTGTTTTCGGATTAGAAACGTAGGCATTTACAGCGCTCTAATGTTGACTCCCCCTTCTCCTCTAGGATGCCTTCTGCGCACGAAGTCTCGTTATTTAGTAGCTAGACCTTGTTCTGTCAATATCGATGAATAGTGTGTACACTTTAAGCACACAGCAGGCACTGTTAGTAATTTTATAGTAAGGTCACGTAACTAGCTATAAATTTAATTCATAATATATCTGATAATTATTATGCGGATATTTCTTCTGAGATATAAGGAAATATAAGGTAGAGAAAAAAATGAAATAAAAATTGACGTTTAAAATAACTAGTTTTTTGCCATTTGTTAAAAAACTAAAACAGATACGATTTTCTTGTAAAAGCAAAAGAGATGCGGACTGTAATTCTCTGCCATAATGTATATCCTACAACCCAAAATTTTAATTTGCAATTTTTAGTAGCTAGCGGACATCAAATGTAAACACATGTAATTGTGAATGTAAAAAAATGTTTTTGAACGTTAATTTTTGAAAACCTATGCATACACGCAGGGAAAGCGTAATGACCGAGTTTAAAGCGCGAGATCTGTCTGGCGCTTGCGTTCTTAGAAACTTGTTAACGTTGTGCTAAAATCACGGTCTACAAACGTAAAATTCTATAACTCTGCCTGATCAGACCCATGGAGGCTCCTGGACATTCCGCGATTTCTTCTGCGGATAAACCTTCAACGGCGCCGCTATTCATGTTTATTTTGACTCGTTCTATGATACCGAAAATAGACGTAAATATTGCGCGAATACTCGTGCTTCTGCTTGATGATTTTTCTAGGATTGCACAGATGTCGCCATTGGATGTTGACAATACAATTTGTTCTCCGGTTGGCAGGGGATTGAGAAGACGAGTTCTTTTTCTCAATCCAATTGGCATGTCTTGAGGAAAAACGTATGTTCGGAGTTCGAATATCCGATTCGGGTGGTTGTGAGGGATAAGTCTAATAAATTCAAGATCTTCAAATTTATATCCAAGTACGCTTGGAAAAGTTTGCCTGAGAGTAGGAGACTTCGACCTGTCACGAAGAGGTGTTTCGGTAGGTGTTGGAGACCTGGCAGAATCATGAGCTGTAGCATGAGAATGGGCCTTATACGGAAAGTCTCTGCCAGGAAAAGAGGAAGAAGGTCCACATTGATGAACATCAGGATTAGGCTCAGCACCAGGCAGCTTACTTTCATAAACGCCTACAATTTTACCTCGTTCAACGGTTTTTGAAAAAATTAATATATTTTAAGATTATATATTTATTGTAAACAATAGAAACAGTAGAGCCCTAGAAAATTCTATTGTTAAAAAAATGAGCTACGCTTTAACAAAATTCAATCATTTTTTAAAAATTAGCAAGAAGCGACAGTATTACAAAATTTAATTTAAGAAAAAATATGATTAAAATAATTATTCTTTGTAATTTTTAAGCATTGTCAATAGTGCGTTTTCTTGATACTTTTTAAAACTCTTGAAAAGCTGATAATCTTATAAGCGTTTAAATTGTTGTCTAGATCTTCTAAAATATTTCATTTATTACTGGTACCTAATATTAAAAAATCGTTTACAATTCAAATTGACTCTTTGTATAAAAAAAATAATAATACAAAATTTCAGAAATCTCAATAAGATAGCAAGTGTTCCCTGTTTTCCTTTAAGTTTCAACATTTTTTGAACTTTTAAACGATTGTTGTTAAGCGGCAATATAATAAAACTCAAGTCCAACAAAGAACAGAAATTGTATCTTCAATACTTCAACCTACGTTTTAGAATTTTTGAATTGAAAGTGTACGTTTAAAATTGAAAAATGTAAAATACACGTTTAAAATGTATAATCATGTTACTCGAAATGTAATAGTTATTTTTAAATATTAATTTCAGAAAGTCTGTGCATAAAGGAAGCGTAAACATAAAGATCGAGCGCAAACTCCAGATCGGACTCGCGCGCGCGTTAGTTGAAATTTATTAATGGTGTGAAGAATTGTAGTGTACATACGTGATACTGCGTAATTCGATGCTATTGGTTTCTTGAAAGATACTGGACATTCCTCAATTTCTGTATTAGACAATTCTTGAATCTCGCCGCTATTCATGTTTATTTTCACCCTTTTTGGTAGCGGAGAACCTGGTGTAAATATTGCACGAAGAATCGTCCGTCTGTTGGTTAATTTTCCTATTACTGCCCAGATGTCGCCATTGGACGTTGTTAATATAATCTGTTCTGTATTTGGCATGGGTATCAGTACATGATGTTCCGATCTTAATCTAATAAGTTCATTAGGAGGAAAAATGTATCTATGGAGTTCAAATCTACGTTTCGAGTCGTTGTGCGGAATAAGACGAATTAATGGAAGATCTTCAATTCTAAATCCTAGTACGTTGGGAAAAGTTTGTCTAAGAGTAGGAGATTTCGACCTATTACGGTTGGTAGAATAATGACCTCCATCAGGCAAACGCTTGGACTGCGAAGTTAATTCTGGAACAAAAAATAATGTTTACATTTTTGTTGAAGTACACAATTGTATGTTGGTACTTTAAGAGTTGTAAATAGAGATTAAAATTGAGAGGCTCAATTTCATAAATGCTTTTTATTTTTTCATTTTTCTCCAAAACTGTGAACAAAATATATAGCAGAAGACGATTCGTGCCACAAGTGCAGCACTAAAGCTGTTTACAAAAGTATAAATACTTTATCGCATGGTTAGCGCATCATCAGCAAGAAGTCACTAAAATATATTTTCAGTTTATTCTGTCCAAAAATTAAGCCTAATGATTTAAATATTTTCAAAATGCGTATCTATATCCAAAAATAGTTAAAATAACTGAGAATACTAATTTAAGACATAATTGATTGTATTTCTAAATCTTTAAGACAGAGGCATGATGAAAAAGTAAAATAAAAAATATCATGTGTTTTATTATTTACAAAAATGTTTTTCCAGCTGGAATCTTTTATAGTGACAGAAGCACATTATAACTATAACATTATAACCTAGCCTCTTTGGTTCAAAAGCAGTATTTTTTGCCAGTGTGGAAAGCGTTGAGATGATAGGCATGTTTTAATAAACAAGCCGCGCGACTAAAACTAAAAATTCTTTAATTCCTAATGATGATTTATTTTAACTAATTATTTTGGTTAAAGTCATATTTATTCGTAAAAAGAAAACTACCTTTTTGAACAGCTTTCAATCTGGAAGTTTTTTGATTCTCAGAATTAACCCGAACCCCCATGAGCTGATATATAAATACAAGATTCATACAGTACCTCAGGAAACAATTTTTTCAAGTTTGTTTAAATAAAAGTATTCATATGTTATTCACACTAACAACTGCAGTAAACAATATACAATTCTGTAAATCTCATCAAAGAATGTCCGTATAGTGGATAGACTGTCGGCTAATAATGACTTACACAGTCATTATTGCGATATATTTTGTCACATAGAGATTCCTCTGTAGAAATATGAGAATAATTACGTTGACATTTGATCAGATTTTATGCAATGTGACGGAAAAGGATACAAATCGAAAGTTTTTAATTTTAATATTTTTTCTCCTATTTGATCAGACTTATTTTATTTCGACAAATCCGGACATAAATTTCATATTTTTAACGCAAACTAAGTCGAAAAGTATTTTTCTACGCTAATGAGGTCCCTTATTATAAGCTCAAATGTTGCGGAAATTTTAATTGCTTTGGAAGCATCCCACTGTAAAAATAAAAAAAAGAATCTGATAATCCATGGGTAACCAAATTTTGTCCCAGTTATATTTGTACAATTTAGCATATGCGTCTAATTACCGTTTAATGATCTAGTAATAAATATTATTTAAAATAATAACTGTTGCGATTATATAGGAGTCACTGTGCTTAAAACTTATCTTTCCATATACTGATTAACAGTGAAGTGATTTTTTCAGTACGTGCCGCGTTTGGTTGTCTCGATTCGTACGTGCCTCGTCGATTTTTCTTGTCTCGTACGTGCCTCGTCTAGTTTTGTGGGTTTGTACGGACTGTACAAGAGGCTCATTTCTATATAAACCCTAGACACCAAACAACTGGTGGTTCTCTTTTCGTTTGTGGCAGTCACACCTTGCAAAAAGTCGCGTACTTTTAGCATCCATCGTTTAATTTTACGGAGTTTTAAGTAGAAACTAAGTCCTTTCGGCTTTCTGTCGCCATACAGGTTTATTTTGACATCTTTTGTGTAAATCAGCGAAAAACACCCAGTAGAATTCCGTCGCTATTCTACAAGTTATCGGAGATATCATTGACATTACCAATCTTCTCTTGCACTTTCGAGACTGAAAGGTAGCGTAAGAGTTTATATTTAATTTACTGTAACCTTATTTCCTACTCTTTTATACTAATAAATATGCATGTATCTTGTGTAAATTGTTTTCCTTCTGAATTTACACAATCCCCGTAAAATTGACAAGTGACATTGATACCACATTAAATACTAGTCAAGCTTTACCACCCTGACCTAATGAACCCTTTAACCTTTCTTGCCTATCACATTACCAAACTACCCGCACCTTTTGCTTGGGACGTCACACACTTTTCTTTGCAGACATCCATACCTAACCTGATCTCTAATGGTGAACCTGCATCTTCCAGGGGCAGAGATTGAATTTGTAGGCCTAGTTCCGCTGCCAAACGTTCTGTCAGTTGCCACACCTACGCAGTATAAAACCGTTTGCACCTCTAACAAATTTTGTGCTGCGTTCAAATTCATGGGTAAAACCTTGCAGTTCAGCTGTTTAAGTAGTGCAACCAGACCAGTTCTAGTGTTTAGCTGGATATATAATACCTTAGTGTTGGTTCTCCATGCCTGAACTCTAGTAAAGAATGACCAAAACTCATTTAAATGCGCTCTGGTTATTCTGAGATTTCGCTTCCCTATCATCGTTATTAATGTGCCAATGTGGATATCGTGGATTCGGTAATTGATGTTCATTATGCCTATCATCTATCCCTTTAGTTTCAATCAGATCTTTGTTGTCCACGTCTTCCAAAGTGGGTTCATTAATAGGATTCTTCTATTCCACTTTAATTTATGTGGCAACTATTTTAACAACCGAAGGCTATCGCATTCTTGGTTGCTGAATCTAATATTTACTGCTCACCGTTTGTCGCAGATGTTCTTGTTCATACTAATTTTACGAAATTGGTTACGAAAACTAATTATAAATAATTTTTCAGTACTTTTTTACAGACTGTTCATAGATGTGGGCAATATACAAAGACCGAGCGCGAACAAAACACGTTATCCAGCGCGAAGCGCGAAATAAATAGGTCTTCGAGCGCGAAGCGCGAGAAAAAACAGTCCTGCGCGGTTATGATTAGAAGGTTATATTTTTTTGAAATAATTATCAGTTACTGCTGGTTGATCGTGCCGCACCTAAACTTGTTTACATTACGACATTAAAGGTTAATACGTTTCGAAATGAAAAAAGACGTCTATGCTGTTCCGACCAGGCCCAAGGCCGGTACATAACTAAGATATAAGTGAATTTTAAATTTAATAACCTACTATTTACACGCTTGCAGACAATTCAATTTTCACGTTGGTTGCTACGTGACGAATTTCTTCGATCTCTTCAAATAATAAAAAATCTTATTTTCCTGAAGCTTGAAATAATATTTACTAAAATAATGGATACATTGTATTATTATATTCACCAATTAAATTCAGGATAACGGCCCAGCATAAGAGGAGAGTAAGGGCAATTCTCATCTTTTTAAAGTAGAGGACAAACTAATTAATATATTAATTAGAAATTTCATTAACAATTTAGCTGATGAATATTCGACTGCTTTATTAGGTTACAGAATCTATACTATACTCGTTATTTTTAAGATTTAAGGTGTTGATGTTGTCCTTCTGGGATATTTGCATTTGATAAGAGTCAGCTTAAATGAAAATAATTTGGTTACACACTTTGTTGAAACTGACGTCAGCATCTATGTAATATTATATGACTAAGTTTGGAAGCTTCGAAAAATAACAAGTTGTGGAGAAGAATTGATACCTTCTTGGGTTTAGAAACTAGTCAAGAAAAAGAGGTCATCTTTAAACAAAAGCATCGTTCTCTCACTTCGATTTCTACTCTCTACTGGGACTCGCTAAGATAATATTGTATATAAACATATGAATGTCATTCATATTATGTGTTTGCACTGAGTTTTTAAAGGTCGTGACGGGCTTATTACCTGACAAAGGTTGACCAGAAACAAGGGTGAGATTTGACCGTATCATCAGTTTTGACCTTGAGGTAAATTTTCCAGGGCAAACGAAGAACAATTGTTTTTGTGGTCTTGGAAAGGTAACAAATCATTGTCAAACGACTAAGAAATGAGCACGTATCTTCTAAAATACTTCATCTACTAAGAAATGGTTTGTACAAGGAAATATCCCTTATTTTTGACATTGGATTTAAAAAGAGCAGAAAATTTCATGTCAAAAATGATTTGTGGAAAAATAGTTTTTGTGACCTTGGAAAGGTAGAATATTAAGGTTAAATGTCTGAGAAACGACCAGATATCTTCTAAAATACTTTATCTGCGAAGAAATGATTCAGATAAAGGTTGACCAAAACCGAGGGGGACATTAGACCTTGCTATCAATTTTGACCTTATGTTCAATTTTCAAGGCCCTTTTATTAAATGAGAACCCCTATTTAGAACCTATGGAAAACTGGTTTCTTTGACCTCGTAAAGATTAGATGTGTTTTTCCTTTCTATATTTAATAGATCAGCGCTTTTCGTTACATGCGTAGTAGAAAAAGTCGCAGTCATCATTAATGGCTGTCTGGCTATTAGTCAAACCCGGCTTAGTGAAGTATGGAAGAGCCATAAAACATATTTTTTGCTGGACCAAAAACCCAAATATAGCCTAACACTGTTCATAATTGTACTCTTCCTAAATTTAAGGCTTATCACTAACTTTATTTTCTAAAAATAGATATTTCAGGTAAGGCGTTAAATTCAAGAGGATGTCTGTTTAATTAAATAATTATACAAATACCAAAATTTTAACCATTTTATTATTAAGTTGGAAAGCTTTTTAAGAATAGAAAATAATCTTTTAGTACACTCAGAGTAAAAAAGAATTTTTTCAAGTTATAATAAGAAATTAAGTTCTATCACCTGTAATTCGTATTAATCCCTAGCCCTCAGCTTGCTGATATCTTTCCAGTAGAGTCAAAAGCCTAAAATACAGTCGGATCTCGATTTTATTAACCACCGACTCAGGCTGGGAAAAGATTTTCAGTTAATTCGGCAAAAAAATTTTAAACTATGGGACGTTTCACGTCAACCGTATCACCTGCGCTCCCAAAATTTGAAGCAACGGAAAAATACGTGCGAGGGCTCAAAATTTTCGTCTGGTCAAAAACTTTCAAAAAAGGTCTGGCCCTTTCAGAACATCCAATATGGCGGACCCAAAATGGCGGCTTTAAGCTGTCAATTATGCAAGAATTTCATTAATATTCTCGCAATAACTCGAAGTAATGCTCTGATGAGGCTGAAAAATAACACTTAGGGGTTTTTGGGGTCGCTGAATCCGTATCTGGGGTTAGAATTGCAAAATTCAAAATGGCGGATCCAATATGGCGGTTATGTGACCCAATTGTCCATCCAAATGCCGAAAGTTAGTCGGATCCGCTTGAAAATAGTCACTTGGAGGGTTTTTGGGGTCGCTGATTCCGTATCCAGGGTTAGAATAACAAAATTCAAAATGGCGGATCAAATATGGCGGTTATGTAACCCACTTGTCCATCCAAATGCCGAAAGTTA
>JAAAKG020143149.1:0-11433 GCA_010014905.2 Druon quercuslanigerum
ATGAAAAACTTCCTCGCTACGTGAAATGTAGAAAACACGGTTTTTCGGGTCGATCGATACATCGATCGATATTATTACACCATAGATCCCTAAGTTACTTTGATTCACATCGTTGGCTTCGGTGAGAAGTCACGAACTTCCATTTCATATTTCAAGTGATTTGGTCCATTATTATCGGAGAAATGGTAGTTTAAGTTTTATAAAACATTGAATTGATCGATTTTTGCAGGGCAGGCAAAATTAATTTTTGAGGGGAAAAGCATTCTGCCGGAGACGCAGTGAGACTTTAGGGAGGGCAGTAGTACTATTGACAATATTTACGTCTCGCAGCACGTGGTATGGGAGGTATAAAAGGAGACGAAAGATAGGGTGAGAGGAGGCGAGTGAATCTCTGAAGTTTTCTGGATGGATAGGAGGTAGATGCAAGGGAGCTCGCCTAGCCCAATACTTTCTGCAATTTTAACAGCGGATATGGAAAGTAGGCTAGCGGCCGGAATCGTAGGAGGAGTTAGTTTAGGAGGAGTAAGGATATGGTCACTCCCATGTACAGATGGCATAGTGCTGCTAGCAAAGAGCGAAGAGGCTTTAGCGGAGATGATGAAAAAGTTAAGAAGATACTTGGACAAAAATAGGTTAGAGTTAAATGGGGACAGGTCAAAGGTAATGTGTTCAGGAAAGGAGGGGGGGGGTGGAAGTGGAAGGGAAAAGCGGTCCAGTATATGAAAGAGTTTGTGTACCTGGGATTCCTGTTTGGGAGGAATGGGGAAGTGGATCGTCATATAAAACAGAGAGTGAGAAGGGCAAATGTGGTGATGAGGCAGATGTGGGGGCTGGGATGTGGTTGTTTGCAGATGATTTTGTAAGAAGAATGAAATTGCTTGATTCGCCAGTGATGAGTTTCTTATTTTATGGAGTGGAAGTGTGGGGGTGGAAGGTAAGTGAGGAGGTAAATAGGATATAGGAGAAGCATATAAAGAGGGTACTACGTTGAGTAAGGAATACGCCGAACTATATGGTAAGGAGGGAGACAGAAAAAACGAGGCTAGGGATTATAACGGTGAGTCGAGCGTGTATGAGGTTGGGAGGATGGAGGTGACAAGAGAAAGGTATTTTAGAACTAATGGATTGCAGATGGATAAAGTGAGAAGCATGCATGAGGAAGGAAAGGAGTTTATGAGTTGGTTAAAAGAAACAACATGGAGATAGAGAAGGAAGCAGGACAGGAGAGAATAAGAGAGTCGAGGTTTAACGGGAACTATGCGTCGTTTATGTGAAGGGAGAGAGCACAATATTTGTATGAGAAAGGAGAGTAACGAAGTCAGGAACTTATAGCGAGAATGAGATGCGGATGCATGGAGGATTATGCACAAGTGGAGTATTGGTTGGAGGAGTGTGAAGAGATGGAAAGGAGTGGGATAAGCATAGTGGTATTTCTGCATGAAAGGGGAAAAAAGGGCAGTTGCATGCGTGAAGGGGGTTTTGGGTAAGATGAAGAAGAGAAGGAAAGCGGAAGAGGAATGGAGAAGGAAAGATTGTAAATAGGAGATAAAGTAGATCTAAGAAAATTTTACATATTGTAATTAGTAGATAATTATCAGGGCTTAGCCGCGGAGGCAGATGCTGGCTATGCGAGGCAAAGCGAGAAAGACTACATGCTTGATATATAAATGAGAGACACTGTATAAATGAGAGACACTACATGAGAGATACTGACATGCGTGGGAGACGAGGTGAAGCGAGGAAGGCAAGGTCATAAAAGCAAGCGGCTGAAAGAAAATGTGTGGATGGATTTTAGTTTTTAAGAGGTAGTACTAAGGAAATTCTGCAAAAGTGGTAGTTTAAACAATTCAATTTTTTTAGGCCAGCAGGCTGGAAAATTAACCTTTATCTATCGAATATTGTACATACACCAGTCAAGCAATAAAACGTATTTCATACTCTTGATAACTATTGTGAAATTCTTAAATTACACATATTTTTGACGTGAATTTTATGCGTTTTTAATCATTTTGCTAACATTTGCTTTTGCACTTAGTTCACGGTATATCTGATTCAAAGATTTCGATTTTCAAGTCTCTGCCGTAGATAGTGTCTAATCCCATCGAATACTTCTTACGTCAATGTCTCGATGTACCGAGGATACATGATTTTGTTAACGTGGTGTGTCAGCTTTCTGTTTCCATCGCGTTTCTTTTAGTGCACGTATATCCTTTGTGATATACATCTTGGGCAGAGAATTCCTATGAGTTGGTTCTACATATCTGAACTCTAGTAAAGCAAACCTAAAATTCCTTTCAAGTGGCTATAGTTTTTCTGGGATTTCGCTGTTCACGTCAACGTTATCAATGATCGGATGTCGTTCTAGCGTATCCGATACTAGATGTACATTATCCCTAGCACGCGTGTCTTGAACGTAAATCCGTGTATCGTTGTCCATCTCTCTCAACGGAAGTCCTTGAATATTAAGCTGCTGTTCAACTTCCATTTTGATGGCAGCTATTTCAATAGCTTAAAGGAATCTGTTTACAGATATTGAGCGTTTTTGGTCTGCTAGATTCTGCTCATTTATTCTTGTGACTAGCTCTGTGTACTTAAAAAAGTACCTTTCCTCTTCGTTCTCTATCTGGTATAGGAAACCCTATCAGTAGCAATGCTCAAGCTAATATATAGATTCCTTGCGTGAGGTGAACGCTGGAACACCTTCCATAGATGGTATTAACATTATTAATATATTTTTCCCAATTTGTTCTCAGGTGCACCCGATTTTTCATCGGCAGCCACAAACTAACAAGTCGCGTTGTCTAAAGAGATGAGGATGTTGTAAATTCATTTGAGGCGATGTTTAAAATCTTTGGGGATGATGTAGGATCAACATTAGAAGCATGGCGTAGCGGCCGCGAGCGTTGACGGTTACAATAGTCGTATCTAGATGCTTTCCTAGAGCTACCACCTTTTAATTATTATTTTGGTCCACTTTCCACCCACCGATAATTATGACCTGGTACTTCGCTAATAAGCGCGGTCGCGAAACGCGGCAAGTGGTTAGTAGATACATCGGCATCAGTAGTTGTTTCGAAACTCTATATTTTGCTTAAGCATTTGTCATAATTCGCGAGAGTCCTCGAGAGCCCGTTTGTAGGGTTCCAACATTAAGTCTCGAGAGCTTTTTTATACGGATACAACACTCATACTGCAGAGCCCGTTTATATAGAGAGGAATGACATAGGTCCAGTATTAAAGGAAACGCCTGTTGGTAGTCAATGTAGACTATGTGCAAATTGCGTTAGTTGTGTTTTTCATGCAAGACAACCACAATGTCAATCGTGTCTTCTTTGCAACTGCGGGAGCTTTGACAGCCACCTTTTTCTTCTTCGGTGAGGACATTGTTCTTATTATAATTATTAGGACGAGCAGCATCTACCTTGTTGGGTATCATAAGCATTTCGCCCTTCATCCTCAAAGAGGGAAAGTGATCTGGGGTCATTAACATGTAAGGAAAGGCCCCAGCAATGGCGGGGTGCAGAAACTCTACGAATTTGTAACAGAAACTGTACATCTTATCCACATCTGGCATTTTTCCGTTATTAGCCCACTTTAGGGTACGAGTTGCATCGGAGATTCCGCTGAATAGACTATTCATCCCAAGCCTTCTCAACCTTAGATCTTATTCGTTTGATTAGGCTACTGTTTTAATTTATGGTGAATTCCCTACAAAATTCTCGCGAAAATTTATCCCGTCTGGAGAAGTTGAGGTCGTTCCCATTTCGTATTAAAATTGGCAGTTCATCAATTACTCATAATGATGGTTTGGAAAATCAATATGCTGCCGTGGCGAAGATATATATTTAAAATTTTCTCCATTAATTTATTAGCTTTTAAGTGCTCCTCTTCATCCTTTCCCTCTTAATTAACTGCCTGTCTCGCATGGGTAATTCAATGATTAGCAATGCTATCGTAAACTTGTTCTCGGATGAACCCGTTTTTTCATGATAGCGACGGACTGAGTGAAGTCACTAATAAAATAAGTACGTTTTAAGTTAATTTAAAACGATGTTTGCAATCTTTTGCGATGAAGTTTTAGGTACAAAATTAGGAGCATGTTGTAGTTTGGAGTTCGTCTTTTAGCGCTTTTATACCTAAATGCGGCCTCGAGCTTTGGGGGCGAACACAATCGTGTCTGGATGCTTTCTTAGAGCTACCATCTGTCGATCCATAGGTTTTTTGTCCCTTGCTCCCTGATGGTCTAGAAAGTTTCTTACATTACGACAGGGGTTTAATAAAACCGCATTCTTAAGTGCTGTCAATACCGTGCTGACTCCTAAATGTTCAAGATGTTCAGTGCATTTCACGTGCACATTGCCTGTATCCGAAGTCATAATAGGATGAATAGATGCATGTTTAGCATTTCTTTATATTGTTTTCATTCCATGCCTTAGCTCACTATACTTATGGATTATGGTGATATAAGTCACCTGCAAATTCCGATTAAGGGTGTTGGTTTAATCCGACTTGAACGAAAGAAAAAAACTTGTCGAATATCCGGGATTTTGCGAGATCCTCAGATCAGTAAAATTTTGAAAAATCAAACCTTTTGTTGAGGAAATCATTATTTTCACGACAAATAATAATGTTGCCAAAGAGAGAAATTAGCGGGAAGCAGACGACAGAATTTGAACGATTAGAATCGTTTGCAAATTTATTTCTTCTACTCGCAAATATGACATCATAGCCTGGTAGCTTACAACTGCAGTTAGAGCACACACAAAAAATGTGATCATCATCATTGCGTGGTCCTGCGAAAACTTGGTATCTGTCGAGAATTCTTCTATGATGTCATAATTGTGAAAAAATAAATAAATCTAAAAACGATTCTAACCGTTCAAATACTGCCGTCTGCTACCTGCTAATTTCTCTTTTTGGAAAAATTAATATTTATCGTAAAAATCATTATTTCCTCATCAAAAGGTTTAATTTTTCAACATTTTATTGATCTGAGGATCTCGCCAAACCCCGGATATTCCACAAGTTGTCTTTCTTTCATTCACAAGTCCCCCGGAAAAAATATATATTGAGTCAGTACCGTACCTATAAAAAAATTCATAATGATCATTTTCGATAGTAACTTCATTTGCCAAAAAGTGCAATGCAATTATTTATAGAAAGGCATCCATTATGTTAACAGTCGTGGTTGAAGGCAAGTTGCTGATGTATAATGCCCGCTACATCTACCATTACTACATGATCCGCACCGGTCAACTACGTCTTGGTTTATCTCGTGTATGCGAAAATTTCAGGAACTGACAAACATGTTATGAGCCAAAATGAGAAATCCTTCCCTTTCTTAATACAGGAAGCCTTTTTCAGCCAACTATTCGATGCCTCACTATCTACTTCACATTGATTGAATGTTTTTCGGTTCTCGCCATGGATGGTTTTTGTCTCCATTGCATTTCTAATTATTCTATGGTTTCTACCCTTATATTCAAAGCCTCCTCCAAGGACAAATTCAAGGTCGTTTAATCAAGATATGCTTTATAGACAGTGTTGTAAGGCGTAACATCTCGTTTTCTTCTAAAATAGTCTCGCAACTGTATAACTTGTAACTTACACAGCTTCTTGACGTCTACGACGCCCCCCTCCCCCCTTTTATGTGACGGTAGAACTACCCTTTCAAACGCCGACTTACTGTGGCGGATGTACCTGTTGAACCTTTTAAGGTTGTTATCCCGCCATTCGATGATCCCAAAGAGTACGCTGAATACCCTTAGATTCAAGAATAACTAAATATTCATTTGACTCGCCCTCAGTCATTGCCTAAATATCATTTTCGAACTCTCTCTCTAGCTCTGTAGTCCCTAATTCTCTTATGGTTAAATGCACTGTTCTGCATTTATCTAGTCCGAATTTCGTGTGGAAATATTTGGAAAAAAACTTTGTGGTATCGATTACCTGCTGCAGTTCCTGGTCTGAACTAGCGTATATATTTAGGTCATCCATGTATAGAAGATGGCTTACTTGAGGATCATCCTCAATATCATTTATTCTAAACCCATAATGCATACTATTTAGTGTTTTGCTCAATAGTTTCAACGCTAAAGAGAACAGTAGTGCACTAAAGGAGTCTTCTTTCCTAGAGGAAAAATGTTATGGAATTGGCCAGCACCAGACTAGACTGTCTAGACTCTAATCTGCTGCAGATCAGAAGGTCTAGTCTGGGGCTGGCCAGACCTGTAACACTTTTAAAAGTTTGTTGCCAGACGGTCTTGTCAACCGCTATTCACCCGCTGCTCCCAGGTACACTCTTGAGTCCTCCTTCGGTTCTTTCTAAAAAAACAAAAAAAAAACAGCAAGATCAACTTTTAAATTGTTGAAATTCGGATTCTACGTATAAATTTCTATTAGAAACTCACGGAGTAATCGCAATGCTTTTTTTGCAGCGTTAAAATTTTTTTTTTTAATGTCATTACTTCTGCTGAAGGTGACTTCAAGCGCATCCATAATAGCCCAAGTAGTATGTTGCGTTCGAAGTTTAAATATAAAATTTAAAATTGGCGAATAAATTTAAAAGAAGCCAATATTTTAAATTAGCAAGTATATTGTAAAAATTTCGATGGATTCGTTGAATTTTTCATTTTTACATTTTACGTCTCGTAACCTCAAGGACACTGCTTGACTACTCTCACTTGCATGGCAGCGTTGATGTCTGAGGTTTCCACTGCGTGGCGCTAGCATCCAGACAAAATTCTTAAAGTTACCGACGGAACGCTTATTAACTACTACCCAAAGAAGATGCACTTAAAGTCGCCTTTGGCCCATGTAAATGACAGATATTTTATTTTTTAAGGTTTTTAACGCTGCAAGAAAAAGTATTGCGATTACTCCCTGAGTTTCTAATGGAAATTTTAACGTGGAATCCGAATTTCAACAATTTAAAAGTTGATCCTGCTTTTTTTAGTTTTTTAAGAAGGAACCGAATAGGGACTCAGTGGGGTTTTTAAGGGTACTTTGTAAAGGCTCATTTCGGTTCCTTCGGTTCGCCAGGGAAACTTCACCACTGATGCAGTACTGGCCCAATACAGACTGCCGCAATCTCAGTACTGGCTTGTAACGATGCGCAGTATTTTCTTGCGGTTCTGGTACGGTTCTGCACACAAATATAATTAGAAAAGTGTAAATTTTAAACTTAATGTTTAATTTTAAAACCCACTATTACTATACTCTAAAGATATAACAAACAAACAAATTATAATTTATTGCGAGTATTTTATCTATTAATTTGAATTGGTTCCGCTTAGAATGAATACATATATTACATTTTTAAACATTATATTACCAATAAAATTTCTAACGCTACGGGGGTTCGAACCGTCATCTATACAGAATAGAAAGTCAAAGAAAACACCACAATCATAAGCCACAACCCTAAGAAATTTAAAATAAACAATTTATTAGTTCTTTTTCCTCATTATATTTTTATTATTATACGCACATTTTTGTTGAAAAATTTGTTTTAAACATTTTTTAAACGTTGTTCTTTAAACCAAATTTTTCAACAATTTGTTTCTCCCTACTTTGACTAATTTTTGTTCGTGTAACTTTTAGATTTTTAGGTGTTTGTGGTTAGTTTACAACGCATATGGTAGCTTAAAAATTTGTATGGTATGGATTGCGGGCTAATCCCTGATCTGGGCCAGATCTGACATCAGACAGCCAGGAGATTTTTCCAATAGTTTTGAAACATTTTTAAAACTTCAATCAAATAGTCATTGAGTATAACCAACGTCCTAACGATTGTCACAACCGCACAGTGTCTAAGAGTTTATACCTCTAACCCAGTTTGTATTGCATTCAAATGCATAGGCAAAAACTTTGCTGCTCACGTATTCTACTAATGCACGTATATCATTTGTGATTTTTTACTTAGGGAGAGAATGCCTTTGTGTTGGTTGTGTATGTCTGAACTCAAGTAAAGCATGACCAAAATTCTTTTCAAGGTACTGTAGTTTTCCGGTACTTTAGGTTCATTATCTCTAGCACATATGCCTTCAGCTTCAATCATATCTTTTTTGTTCACATCTTCCAAGCGGAGTTCATCAATATAAAGCTACTGTTCCACTTCCATTTTGATGGCAGCTATTTCAACAGACAAAAGCAATCTGTTGACATTTATTGAACGTTTTTGACATACTAGATGCTGTTCATTTATTCTTGTGTCTAGCTGTGGTTACTTAAATAAGAAGAGTCGATGATAAACTCTCCTTACACTTTACCCTCTAATCTCTTCCAAAAAATAAAGGTACACAAAATCTCTTTTAGATAGACAGATAAACGTTTTTTTTCTGATGGCCTTGAAAATTGACTTGCTAACGCTTCCATTTTTCATAGAATTTTCTTAAATATAACCCTTAAAAACTAGCATCCATTCACACCTTATCTGTAAGACCGCTCCCTCTTATCGCCTTACCTTCCTCGCTTCACCTCGCCCCGCAATCATGTACGTACTTTGTCACTTTACCTAACATTGCCAAAATCTGCCCCGGTGCTAATATCTAATACTTATATACAATTTAAAATATTTTCATTTTACTTATAACTAATACTCCTATTAACAATATTTACTTTCCCATTTCTCCTCCTCTTTCCTTCTCTTCTTATCCATGTTAATTTTTAATTTTTAATTTTAATCACCTTCTTGGTTGCTGAACCTCTGCTTCTGCCTCTGGTTTCATAAAGCCATCATCTACCTCTGTAAGATGTGGTAATGTTCGGTTATCAACAGGTTGAGGAACAAAATCAATTGCCGCTGCTTGATCGTGTGACGGGACTTCCTCTAACTAACGTTCCTTGTCGTCGTTTTCCACGCCAAATCAATCTCTTTTTTAATCCCCATTGCTCGGTCTTCTGAGATGTGTTGATTAGACCTCATGTAATTCGACTTAGGGATGTTCGATTCTTTTTAAAAAATCGATTCTAGAATCGATTCTGAACCGGATCGTAAAGAATCGTTTTTCTAAAAAATCTGAACGAAAGAATCGATATTGCAAGAATCGAGTAAAAAATCTTTAAAAAATTTATTTTTTTATGGGTGCAAGATACTTTATCTAATGAAAAAATTATTGATTCATGTCAAATCATTAATTATAATAAATAAAGCAATTATTATTATTGTGAATGTTATAATAATTATTATCACACTTTTTGTTAAATAATACAATACAATAAAATATAATAATGCAATAAAAAATATACTTCGTATTATTTCAATTTTTGTAATCTACGGACCTTTTACAAGTAATAATTCTCTGCTTAATCGTTTCTTGATAAAATAAAATGAAAAAATTTAATTTATTTAAAGTAAAATACCAGTTTCATCCTAAATTAAAGCTTGACGACTTTTCAAATTTTATAATTATTTTAATACGAAGTTTTCGTGATTTCCAGATTTCTAACCTTATATTTTAAAACTATTAAAAATAAACTTCAACGGATTTACAACGCCGACAAACTGCACAGGCCACCGCCATTTTTAATACCTTTTGACACTAAAATTTAATTAAAGAAATTCTGAAAGATACAAAAAGCGTCACTTTTTTGTAGCATTCGCGATACAAAATACGGCCCTGTGCTTCATCATACTTCACCCAACGAAAATGCTCTCGACCAATCAGCTTTATTTAGAAATAGACAAGTCTAAATCTCATATCTTTTTTCTCTTTCTAGAGCCCATTTTTGTTTCCCCTGCAGTGTTATCGGTCCATTTCTATATGTCGATGGTGACAAGGCAGAAAATGAACAGCTAATTACCGAAAACCTTTGGCTTTCCTTTCGTCTTATAGGTGTTCCATAATTGGCTGTTCGTTCTCTGCTTTTCGGTTTATGCGTTGAAGGCCACGTGAAGCCCAAGTCTTTAGATTATACAGAATTCTAACAAATACAACTACATAACTTAGATATCGCAAAGTTACAGGAATTGCGAGCTGTCAGGAAAAAAAACATAAATTATAATATTTGAAAAAAATCGACTCTTCGATTCTTAGGGCAAAGAATCGATTCACTTAAGAATCGTTTAGCAAAGAATCGGGTGAAAAAAATCGGTTTTTTTTCAAGAGAATCGATTTTTTGAAGAATCGAATCGAAATCGAACATCCCTAATTCAACTTAGAGATAAGGTCTGTTGGTGCCACTTTCTTTATATGAGGATACTTTGCAGCAAATTTCGTCCTCAAATTTCATCTTTTTTCGATTTTGTTTCAAACTTCACACTTTCTTAGTAGAGACGCACCAATTCCTCTTTCATTGTGGAATCCCACTTAATGCTCTCCCACGGTATTCAACGCTGTCATTATTTTTTTTCTTCCTAACTTTTGCTTTGGTGAACCCGATTTTGCATCATAGCCACGGACTAAGTCAAGTGATTGATAAGATGAGGATGTTACAAGTTAATTTAGTACGATGTTTGAAGTCTTTTGTAATGATGTTGTACACGGAGAAAGTTCGGTTAGGAAACTTGACCAAACTTTTTATTATAATTGGGATATATGGACCGAAAGGAGAACGTTTGTCATTATTATGATCATTTGTGGCGCGTGAAATTTTAAAGAACGAATGGCAGTTCGGTAGCCTTTAATGACGCAGATTAAAGTTATCAAATGTACAGTAAATGTTTTAAAATTAAACATTAATGCAAAAGGTATAATTATTAATAACTATTCATTCATACGTTAAGGAAAAATTAGATAAAATTTTATGCAAGTTCAGAAAAGTTTGCAAATATAAATTTAAGCAAACTTTACATTATGCAATGTTAATGATTTCCCTAAAATCGGTTATAAAATGAGGAATTTTGGTGACTCTTTCTGAATAAAAAATATAGTTTTTACTCAAATGTTTAGTAGAGTTTTCAATAATTATTATATATATAATATATAATTAATTATTTTATTTTATTTAAGAATCTTATTTCAAAGTTGATTATCAAGGATCGAAGTTGACGCACCTCGCGTAAAACCTTAATGATGCTATATCGCGGTATCACGAAAAACATAAAGTATATACGTTTTTGTTATTGCATCAATCATTTTCTTTAAATGTCAGTACTAAAAAGTTGAAAAAATTAACATGCCATTAAAAATTAAACCTATAAATTTTATTGAATTTTGTTTTTAAATTATTGTATCATTAAATGAGATTTCGAACAAATATTTTCACCACAATTCTTACTGAAGTGTTATCTTGCAACATTTTAGAACGATAACCGAAAACTTAATTTTTAATTTAAAAAATAAAAAAAAAAAAAAATTAAACGATTTCGTAAACTGCAATATTTGATTTGAAAAATGAATTAAAATTTTTTCATCAAATGTACGTCTTTAGCTCAAATATATATATATATATATATATATATATTTTTTTTTTTTTTAATATTCTTTATTC